>JASANV010001372.1:0-32995 GCA_030849715.1 Trypanosoma mega | reverse complement strand
TTCCAATTCGGTATTAATGCTCGTGACGCTAACAGTTCTATTTTTGCATTTTGCTGAATTGTGTTTCGCTTTTAACACTCAGTCTTATTCATAAAAAAAAGACGCAAAAAAGGAAAAGCACAGCGCAGCGCCTCTATGGAAGTCCCCCCGTATCAAATCGTCTCATTTGGACATAAAGAGTTCAATGATGAACAGTTTGTGTAAGTATCCCGACTTTCATGACAAAACGTTTAATGGCTACAACTTTCGTGGTGGTTATGAGAAGTGCCAAAATTTCACAGAAGATGGAATTGTCTACACCGATCTTTGGTCAGATGAAAAGGTCAAACGAGCTGTGGATGTGATTGTACCGAGTGTTGTATCCGCATTTCAAACAAGGGTTCTCGTTCGTCCAAGGCATGAAGGAGTATTTAAACTTACATTTTTGGAAGGTGAAAAACGTCCGTGCAGTTATTACATGCATCAATTGAGTCATATAAGGGATGGTGTACGTGATGTCGATTTTGTTCTCTACTTCGCCTCGGGAACATCGGAAGATGTAAATATCAAATTTGCGCGCATTGAAAACTGCCCTTCTCCGCCATCTTTTCCAGTTGTTGCTGGCATTAACATTATTTCCAGATTTATTTTACACCCGAAAGCGGTCGAGGAGACCACTCGTGCAATATTTAAAGCATTAAACATACCCGAATGTGAAGATGGAAAAGCTCTCCTTCCATTTGAAGATTTTGAATGGTTAACGAGAGGCCTTCCAAAGTGTATCCGAGTGGACTGCAGCGCGAAAGACAAGATGAAGATGGAATACAAGAATGACAATGATTGGCACGAATGCCCAATAAAAAAAAGAGATGTTTACGGTGATATCATTAGAATGGATGTGATGTGCCCACGCATTAGTGATTTGTGTGGAACATTGGATTATGATCATTTATACATTGAGCCGTATGTACATTCAAAGCCTACAAAGAAGCCACATGTTGTGTGAAGTTGAAAATAGTGAGATGTGTACGCTCATTACAAAATCACCTGTACTAAACAAAACAGTATTTCTGCACGATTCAGAAAATAAATGGCTTTTTTGAGAAGGGGACAAAAATAAAAACAGAATTCAATGGGAAAAAGTGTAAATAGAAATCTATTAAAGAAGAGAATTCAACAAAGTCACATGAGTGAACACCTTAAAGTACACATCACGCCATTCAAGAGAAGAGGAGATATGGAAAACAAACGCAATATGAGAAACCGAGATAAAGTAAAAAATGATTTAGTAAATAAAGAAATAGAGAAGAAAATGAATGATTAAAATGAATTAAATGAAAACCAATCTCATCATGCATTTACAAGCAAAAAGGAAGAAGAGAAACTTCTGCAAGTTTCACTGCAATAAAGTATGCACGCAAAACAAGTAAGAAACAATGCATGAGAACGGATAAGTCTAAAAAGAGTGAAACCCAAACAGAAATATATAAAGAAACATCCATTATTAAGTTGCTATCAGCATTCGGTGCTAATGAAAAAGCTCACAAAACCACCAACACTATATTTACTGATCTAAAATGAGTGTTATGCAAAAGGAAAACGCATTAGTGAAAAGTAATATGCTGAAAGATGACAAAGGGAAGAAATACTGAAACAAAGTAAAATGTATTCAAAGAAAATTCATAAATCTTTTTTTATGAATGCAGAAACACATTACACAAAAATGAATATATTTCAAAGCCACATATTACATACATTTCTCATTTGGCAAGTTTTCATTTCATGATATTCCTTAAAATTTTACATTGCTTCTCTGTTGTAGAGAATGTTTTTATTTCAATGAAAAAGTGGAACGTCGGTACAAAAGTACTAAAAGTGGTTTTTTGGACAGCAATGTTTTGACTTGAAAGAAAACAATGTACTTGGACCGGAAAAGAATGTGAAAAACACACTGGAAACATTTATTCATAAAATTGGACTTTCATTTACATGAATTCTATTCAGTAAATGAAGTAATTTACAAAGAGTAAGTTTCATATGTGTTTTAAAAGATAAATTGGAAAATATTTACTAACAATATCACAAAAAATGTATGAATTTACATACAAAATTCGGAAAATCAGATTTTTTTTTTGCAATAAAACAAATGAAAGAGAAAAAGAAATGAAATTGATAAAAAAAATTTTTTTTTGGAAAAATTTAATATATTGCTTTGCTGCATTTGAATGATTTCAATTTTTTATGTTTTTTTAAGCACGAAATGAACGTAATTTACTTAAAGTAAAGCGTCAAATGTGATATTTAAAGAATCTTACGCACATAAAACACTAGTTAAATTTTTTTTTGAGAAATTAAAAAAATATTTACAGATTTCATTATTCACTTTTTTGGGGGGGGTTTTTTGTTCTTTTATGAGAAAAAGAAGATTTCTGAAAAAAAAAAAGAGAATATTTTTAATACTTTGCAAAGTGCTTCGGCTTTAATTAAAATTGCTGTTTATGAATTTTGTTAAGTTTTTTTTATATTTTTGGACAAAACAACGATAATATTTTTATGTTCATTTTTTTTAAAGATGTTTCTTTAAAAACTTATCCATATATATTTTCTGTTTACTTTTTTTTTTCAAAATAGGAAATTATTATAAATTTATTTCTTTAGATTGAATTAGTCGTTTCATGAAAAAAGGGAATTTTTCTATTTAGAAACTTCGCACAAAAATGGAACATTACATTTATTCGACATTTATGTATTTGTAATGGATGAAATAGTTCTATTTTGTGATTCGATATGGTTTTACACACGCACATTATAATTTATTCGACGCAAGAATAAATTATTCCTTACGTATTCCGCACATACATCTCTGAATTTGCCTATTTCTAGGATATGCTTGTTTTTCTTTTTATAAGTGAAACAACAAAGGTAACTAAATATATTCATTTGGACATTTTTATATTGCATTTTTATGTATGAATGAAATAGATTTGAAATATGGATCATAGAGTGGAAGATTTAAATTATGTTATGTCCATTTTTCTGTGTTTTTCTAAATACATGTATTCTTTCTTTTTTTAGTTTCTTCATGTTGTAATGGCATTGATTTACTGAAACAAGTATTGATGCAATTTATAAGAATATGTTTTTTTCAAATATAGAAGAAAAGAAGCGTAAAAGTAGTGTGAATTATGTATTCATTACAGTATGCAAAAGATAACTAATGTATCTTTAAAATTTAGGACAAATGTTTCATTTTTTTTAATGGCATATATTGCATGATTATTTTTATCACCAATAAAACAAAAGTGAATTAAAGAAAAATAATTTATTGAGTCTTACTGTAACAATTCCGTACATTTCTAACTTGTAAACTAACATGCTCATTTTATAAGTAAATTGTATATTAATTAATACTAAAATTATTGACTATTTCAATAAATTATAAACTCTTTTTTAGTATTATTATTGAAGCCCATTATTTGACATACAAATGCATATATTTGTTTTTGTTCTCTTCAATTGAAGTTTTGGTTTAAATCATCACACTGATAAAGTTACAAAAAAAGTTTTAAAAGGTAAAATGTTTCGTCCTTTGTTTGTTACACTCTTTTTATTTTTGCATGGCACGGTTTGTTGTTTTGTGGAAAACGCAATATTTGATCGTTTAAAGCTGTCCATTAAGGCCAAAAAATTATCCACATTTGCACCAACGTTATCTGCTAAACCGATTTAAGCGAGTAGAAAAGTGAAGAGATCAAAGTTTGGACTGGAATTATGGAATTCTTCTCGAATTGAAATGTCTACTTCAGATATGGATAATGGTAAAAGAAGATGTGGGAGACGAAATAAGCGGACAGAAAAAGTTAAACATATGAAAATAATTGAAGTGCAACGCAAAAGAGAGAAAACGTATAACAAAGGTGGAGATATTGTGACACGGAAAAAAATAAACTTCATTGAAAATGTGTGCATTAAAGAATTCCAATCCTTTTTAAATAAAAATGTTTTAATTAAGCTCGAAACAAGCAAGGAAGAATATACTGAGTTAAGCGCAAATAATATTTAAAAAAAATTGGAAATTAATGGTTAAATAAATCACCAAAAATATTCAATACTTTACTTTACTTTTCTGTTCCCCAAATGGATGAGAATGAGTGCCCTTATGTGTGGACGCATTTGTGTGCGACCAAAAAAATATGAACTAATTCTTATGATTGTTGACTTCAGTCCAGAGCAATTCATTGAGGGAATTGGGAATAAAACTATTGAAGTGGTCGAAATCAAATTAAAGATAAATCTTTCCAGTGATGGGAAAGTTGCAATTTTTAAACAAATTCATGATTCAATAACTGCTATAAAGTCAGCAACATATGTAAGGGTAAATTGTAATAATGAAGAGAATATTAATCACTTTGTTTAGTATAAAAGCAAGGAAATTTGGAAGGATTAAAAAACTGAAAATGGAGCATTATTATCAGATTCAAATGATTCATTCAAGTGCCAAATCTCAGTTTGAGTTTTTTTTGGAAAATGTGGAGGAGAAATATACACAAACACTTACCATCACACCAACACTCGACACTCAAGTTTTAACAAACGAGGAAAAAATACATAATAAAGCATTACAAGTGAATTATTACTTTTACGAAATGGACATTTCATTGAACATCAAACAAATAAGGAAAAGAAAAGAGAGAGAAGGTAATCACAAACAAAAAATTGTTTTCTTCAAAAGGGATTAAAATGGAAATAGCAACAAACGCGTCAGAAAAAGAAGAAAAAAACGGCAAAGTAAAAGAGGAATTTCTCTCGGCGGATTCAAAGAACATAATGAGAAAAAAATACAAGCCTTTGTATGACTAACAAACCAAAAAATTGGGCTGAATTTGGAATCGTGAAAAACAATGCAAAAACTTCTCTTAATCAAACTCAAGAGACGACAAAAGATTTACTAAACTAAACAAACAATAAAAACACACAGGGATTTCTTGCGAATGGAAATGTTACTTTATTGAACGTTAACCTCATCACACTTTAAACGCTATTAATCAGTGCACTTTTGTGAACATTTTATTTATCATATCAAGACTTTTACAAATAAAAATAAATGAAATGGAAAAGTGCATGTGCTTGTATTCTTGGCACGTGTGTTTGTCAGTCTACAGTTTCTTTATTTTGTTATCAAAAGAAGTAAAACTCATGGCTTATGTATGTCATAATGAATCTTAAATGAATAGTGATGAAGTGAGCAATCGTTTTCTACTTTATTCAAAAAATAGTTTATTTACCGATGAAGAATGCGTTTTTGTAGTAAATGGAAAAATAATAAAAGCGTCTATTTACTGTTTAAAAGAGTGTTAAAGCGATCATTTAGTGTAACATTAATGTTTTTGGTATGTGATATTTTCTTTGTTCATATTTTATTTTATTGCTTGTCGTTGTTTTTACAATAATGTTACGTTTTTCAAAAATTGTTAAATAAAAAGAATTCCTTTTATTTTATTTGTTGACATCACATTTTGCATTGTATATTGATATTTTCTGGAGTTTGCTATAAATTCATTATACAACATAATTTCCAAAAGTAATAATTTTTCTATTTAATGAAAAGTAATCAAACAAAAATTTTGGATAAAAGAGTAATATGCTGAAAATGTGAGGTCACATAATCGCAGTTTGCATGCAAATAACAATGAAATAATTACCGAAAGAAAATAAAATGAAGAAAATTGAAATAAGCGAAGAATCAAAAAAATGATGGAACAAAAATGCATATAAAAAAACAATGCAATCACATAGAAAGAAAAATTGATATAAGATGAAGGAGTTCAATTCCAATCGGGAAAACGAAGTTAGAAAAAGAAATTGAAACTCATAGAACATACGTAAATAAAGTGATCAGATAAAAAAATAAAGCTAACAATGACTTTAACAACACAACGAGAAACGTTCAGGAATTAATAGAAAAACACTACCTTTCAGGGAACGAAGAAATCAAAGAGCATTTGTGAAATGTTTTCGTTTCTATTGTCATTAAAGTAAGAGAGGATGACACAAATGGTGTGGGACGTCAAGTATATGATCAAATACGGTTTCTTTGACTAAATGTTGCAGTAATGATTGCAGATGTGCATGCATTTACAGATGCACAGGATAACGCAAAGATGTATAAAAATTTTACCAATAATGCATTTAAATAAAAATGGCAACATATGAACATTATAAGGTGTAGTAAGAAATACCAAAACTTCTGTAAATGATGAAAAAAAGTATGAAAAAGAAACAAAAGACACACTTTGAATTGGAAAACAAAATTTTATGCATCTCAACAAAAAAAAGATAAAGTGTAATGCAGCACTCCATATTATATTTTTAAAGTATTAGTGAAATAGAAGAACAATTTAAGTACAAAAATGCACAGACAAGAAAACAGTATGGAAAAGTATTACTTAGAACTAAAAAGAAAAGGCATTCTGCTTAAACTGGGACAAAAATAGACAATTTAATAATCATCACAAACAACGTAAGAGGTCTTTTTACGAAGTAACAATCAATTATTGAGAGAAATAAAAGGAATAGTGATGATTCAATAGATAAAAAAACAAAGAAATAGTTCTTCAAGAATAATCAACAGATCTATAGATAAAAATTGTGAAATGTGCATATGGCAGATGGAAGTAAAATTATTCCATACAAATGTACGGAAAATGCAACTTACTCAAAATTCTACTATTGATGAAACAAAGTGGAAATTAGAAGAAATTTAATGAAAAGTAAATGGTAAAAAAATTAAGAAATAGTTTTTAATAAGTAAAAATAAAAAGTAGGAGAATAAAAGGACACAAAAAATATGACAAACACAACAAAGCTATTAATGATGACTGAATTGATGCAGTTTCAGAGCAGAAATAACAATAATAAAAGTATCAAAAATAAACAAAAAGAGCATTTTGTTTTATTTTTAAGTACAAAATGTACATCTTCATTTTTTTTGAGATTTTTCGTTTAAATAAGTAAAATATAATTGTTCCTATGCGTAAAAAAAGTTCAATTGTGTACTCTATGTTATATGATTTTACATTTGGTAAATTAATTTTTGATAGGATGTAAAATATTCTGCGTTAAAGTTCGTAACAAAGTGTTCCTTTTTCTTTTCCTTCCATCTTTTTTTACATGTATATATTTTTAAAATAGAAATTAATTTTCTTGCGAATTTAAGGTTTCATTCATCCCGATGCTCCATTTTAAATTTAAAATGCCGTATCTTCTACAGATTCTATTCGTCCTAATCATTCTTTCCATTTGCATTAAGGCAGAAGAGAAGCAACACATATGCCAATACGATGAGCTAAGAAAAGGTCAACCAGATTTTCAAGAAATTGAGGAAATCAAAGAGAGTACACAAGCAACACAACAACTTTCTTCGGTGTTGAATGCAGATACTTTGTCAAATGAAGAAGTTTTTTCGGAATTACGCGTTAAATTGTCTTATGCAAATGTTGACCATGCGACAAAGCATTGCAAGACAGGCCAGGAGAAGATAAAGGATGCAGAAAATACAGATTTTCAATGTTCGGATAAAGATATACTCACCGAAGAGAAAAAAAAAATGATTAAAAAGATTGTTGATGATGCCGTGAAGATGCACACTTCTCGCCTTCAAGTAAAGAAGCTGAAGAAAGGGTTTAAAGTACCCACATTTTCTGGTGATGGATTCTGTTCAAGACTTACAGTTCCAGAAGATGACAAAAAAAATGGTATTTTGGATGCCGATTTGGTTTTGTATGTTTCCGCCGCACCATTCAAAGACAAACCAAATTATGCGTACGGCTTCCCATGTGGTCTTGACAAAAACACAAAACGTCCACTTGTTGGAGGAATTGTCATTGATCCAAAACACATTGATGACAGCGAATACAATAGACGTGTTTTGGCGCATGAAATTGGACATGCACTTGGATTTGATTTAGATATTATTCATAAAATAAAGCCAATCGAACAGAAAAAAGACGTTCGACATAAACCCAATGTGAATGAGTTCAGAGGAGCAAAAATTATTGAAAAGGTAAAGGAACATTACGGATGTGATTCCGCAACAGGAATGGAAGTAGAGGATCAGAAATCAAACAGTAAAACAGCATGGCGCGGATCCCTTTGGGAATCACGCAACGCAAAGGATGAGTTAATGGCGGGTGTTGTGCGAAAAGGTTTGTATACGTATTTCACACTCGCCTTTTTTGAAGACCTCGGATTCTACAAAGCCATTTATGAGAAAGCGGAGCACATGGAATGGGGATACAAAATGGGATGTGAATTTCTCACAAAGCAGTGCATAGAAAACGGAGTTTCAAACTTTCCCACAATGTTTTGCACAGAAAAGGAATCCAAGTCACTATTTTGCACTTCAAATGGACGAACAATGGGAACATGTGTCGGATTAAACACGGATCACAGAGGAACAGTCGACGGGTTTTATAATTATTTCAATGATTTTAAAAAAACTGGTTTTGCGCATTTGTTAACAGATAATTGCCCATACATTGAGGAAAAAAAAGAAACGGACTGTCAGAGCACTACGGGATCACCTAAATTGCCAGGAAAACAAGGAAGAAATTCTTTGTGTATTCAAAATACAAATGAAAAACTAAAAAATACATTTGGTGACCATAGGGGTATGTGTGCAGAAATGACAAAGGATTCGGATAATGCTCTCTCCTTTACGTTTGATGAGAACTGGAAACCAATAATCTGCAAACCTCAACAGTCAGATTCTTTGACAGATGAGAATTTATTCAACAACAGAAAACATTTTTGTTCAAAGCCAGAAGAAATCATTAAAGAAGAAGAGAAAAAAAAATCTGATTCCACTCAAACACAAACGACGATAAAAAAAGATGAAACACCAAAACAGGAAAATGAACAAATCGTCGATCTTGATGCGAAATTAACAACACCACAAAATGGTGCAACCCCTCTTGATAAAGAACATCCCGCGAAAAAGGTAAACATTTCTGATTCTTTAATGAATCAGGTTTTTAATAAAACAAATGGTGAAAAGCGAAATGATACAAATGGAACAATTCACATTAAGATTGGAATAACTCTTCTTTTCTTTGCAGCCATTGCACTTTATTGAGGAGAACTTCTTTTGGAAAAAATGAAAATAACTTTCTTTTTTTTTTGCTTTTTTTATTTGCATTTTTTTAATTTACAATTATTTATTACGGAAAAAATATATAATTTTTCTATTTTATTTTGATTTTCTCACTTTTTTTTTCTTCAGACAAAAAAAAGTGAAAAATAGGTAAAAAATACACGCTTTTATATTACTTTTACAAACATTTTTTTAAAAAAAGATCTTTAAATTTCCGTATATTAAAGGCAAAAAAATAGATGGGAAAGAGGAAAGAAAGCTTTTTTTAGAAAAAAAAAAAATTCTAAAAAAAGATCTACTAATAATCTGTTTTCCTGTACATTTGTTACTAAAATCACTTTTTGAATAAGTTTTATCCTTATAATTCTTAAGATATTTTTAATGATTTTTTTTGCTTCTTTATCTTATTTCGAACTATTTACAAAAAAGGCAATATTTTTTTTAACAAAATAGAGCAAACTGATTAAGTAAAGCTCAGTTAAACCCCAAAGAACATGTTTTTAGATAATTTAGGTGGAGTCAACGAACAAACAAAAGTGAATAAATGAAGTATTTATTCGCGTCAATTGATACGAAAAAGTATGGAAAATTTTTCTTTTTGTATTAAAAAGAAAACTAAATTTCATCTGCTTTTCTATTGCAAGGAAGTTTTTATACATGCTATTAGAACAGAAAAATAGCATAGAAACTTAGCCGTTAAATATTTTTTTTTGCACAAAAATGTTATGAACTAAAATAATTACAAAGTTTTTTTAAAACTTTTAATTATTTTTGATGTTTAAATATAACCTTAAGGCAGTGCGGTTTTTAAAAAGTTTTAAAAATGAATATGTGCAATTAATGGATCACTTTTATTAAGAAAAATGTAGAAAACGTTTTTTAAAGTACATATTCTTGTCTTTTTGTGTAAATAAAGTTATTTTACATATAAATTTATTTTTTTACATATTGTGTTGAATGTATTCTTTTTTTAAAATTATTTTTTGTTATAATAACATCGCTTGTTCTTGCAGTAACTTTATTCGTTGAAAAATGAACATATTAAATTACACTCGTTGTTATTCCATCTAATTTTTAAAAGTTTAAACGCTTAAACGAATACAAATTCAGCCAAGTAAAAAACAATGCCTTTTTCCGTGTTCAAAATGGGTCATCTTTCACCAATGCTGTTATTGTTATTTATGATGGTGTCCGTTTGCATGGCATCGCCACAACCGAAGCACATATGCCAATACGAGGAGATGCGAAAAAATGACCCTGCACTACATGTGATTCAAAATTTACCAAATTTCGCTAATCCGACAGCTCCAACAGCAACTGTGGTGTCTGACACTGAATGGCAACCAATCCGAATTCTCGTCTCCTTCAAACAGTTAAATGATGCCGATCAGCAGTGTAAAAGGGAAATGCAATTACGAAAAGATGAGTACTGCAACGATTACGGTTGCACACAACACGATATTCTCACTGTGCAAAGCAAAAAAGACATTAAACGTGTTGTTTACTCCGCCGTCAAAGTGCACTCCTCACGTCTTAAAGTTGTTCCAGTCAAAAAGGCATTCCAATTACCACACTTTAACAGCGGTTTCTGCTCACGACTTCTTATTCCTGATGAGCATCACCAGCAAGGAATTGCAGACACAGACATGGTTTTATATGTTTCCGCATCTCTATTTTCACTTGGAACGAGTTATGGATATGGTTTTCCATGCGCTATTGATAAAGATACGCATCGCCCTCTTGTTGGTGGACTTTTACTGAATATAAAGCGCATCATTGCAACGGACTACACTGTACGTGCTTTAGCACATGAAATTGCGCACGCACTCGGCTTTGATCACGAAATCATAAAGATGAAAAATCTTATTCAGCCAAAATTAAAAGTGAGAGGAAAAGATAAAGTGAATGAGTTTCGAGGAGATAAAGTTATTGCAAAGGTAAAAGAACATTACAATTGTTCCTCCGCAACGGGAATGGAATTTGAAGATGAGGTAAAGGTAAGCAAAACTGAAAAACTTGGAGCCATTTGGGAATCACGCAACGCAAAGGACGAGTTAATGGCGGGTATTGTGCGAAAAGGTTTCTATACAAATTTTACACTCGCCTTTTTTGAAGACCTCGGATTTTACAAAGCCGATTACAGTAAAGCGGAGCACATGGATTGGGGATACAAAGCGGGGTGTGAATTTCTTACAAAGAAGTGTATTGAAAATGGCAAATCCAATTTCCCTTTATTTTTTTGCACAGAAGAGGAATCCAATGCACTCTTTTGCACATCCGGCGGACGAACAATGGGAAAATGCATCGGATTTGTTTCAGATAAAATAACTTCGTATCCGTCGTACTTTCAATACTTCAGCGAAAAAAAGATGACCGGTGTTTCGTATCTTCTGATGGATCAGTGCCCGTACATCGAGGACGAGGACGGAGGGGACTGCCGAAACAATAAACAGAGAACTCTTTCCGGAAAGATGGGAGCAAACTCGTGGTGTCTTCCGCAAACAAAGGAGGAGACAAAAACTACACCGGAAGGGCACAGAGGTGTTTGTGCAGAAGCGTCGGATGCTACAAACGATCCGGAATATACACTTATTGAAAATGGTACAAAAATGGCATGTGTCAGTGCAAAAACAGCGCTTACAGCACCGAACCCATTTAATGGGATGCAATTGAACTGTCCTGCGTCTGAAGTGTTAATTCGCAAAAATGTTGAAAAGAATGAATCTTTTCTTGCATCTGAAGAGGATGTGAAGACTATAAGTGAGGCTTTACAGTTTTTTGTCAAAGAGGGTTCTCAACAAATTTTGGAGAGTGACCCAAATGCCACAAAGTCAAATGAAGACAACACCGTGAAACAGGATTACAACGGTACAAAAAATGATGAAAGTGAGAAGAAAGAAGAAACTGAAGAATATATATATGAAGAACCGGAAGAGGACAAAAGTGTAATCCCGAAAAAGAATGAAAAAATGAATACCTCAAAGAAAGAAGTTACAAATACCTCCACAGTTGTGAAAGATACGAAACCAAAAGGACAAGGAATTACCGTAAACATTCAAATGGACAGTGCATTTATTATCAATGTGAAATTAACTCTTTTTCTTATTGCTATGCTCGCCATGAATTGAGCAATCTTCATGCAACATTAATAAATAATTTGAGCAGAAAAAAAACATTAAAATTGGAGAAAAAATTGTGAAAAGTGTGAAAATGTGTTTTCAAAATGGAAATTTATTTTCTAAAATAAATTCAAAGCACAGTACATACCATTTCTTTGCTTCATTTTTGATGTTTTTATGTTTTAAAGGAAAGAATGAGAAAAAAGAAAAAATATTTTTCTAATATGCAGAAAAGAATGGAAATATTTTTAATGAAGTACGTTTTTGTTATTAATTGTTTTTGAGAAAAATAAAATGATCCACGGTAAAATTTTGAAAATAAAAAAGTAAAAAGCTCAAAGCTTATTTTTATTTTAATTTCGAAACTTCTCATTTTTTTATTTTTAAATGTTTAACTTCATTACGGTTTGGAAATTTTTTTTTTTTTTTCATTGTTGTGAGAAGTAAAATAGTTCGGTTTTTTTTAATTTATGCTTTTTGTATGTATATCTTGCTTTTCTCAACTTTTTTTCTTTGAATGCATAAAAATACTGTTTTGTACTTTACACAAAAGAAAAAAAATGTGATACATTTTATTATTATTCTAAGCATATTGTACAAGACTGCATAAATAATTCTTTATTTACTAAGAAATAACACACAACAATTATATATATGTATAATTAAAGATTTTATGTAGTAGGAATAGAAATGTTACATTATTCTTTGCTGTCACAAGTTAGATTTTGATGTAGTGTGAAATTTTCTTCAATACACTGTAATAGAGGAGATGTAAAAATGATAACGTGAAAATATCATATACAAAGTATAACTGTATGAATTGAATGTATATTGGTGTGTACACAAACTTTGTTCAGAGGAATATGATCAAACGTTTCTTGGCAAATATAGATTAGACAAAGAGCCGTTTTAAGTAATTGATGTTGAAAACTTTGTTTTCTTTAAAATAAAGAAAACTAACATCTTACATGTGTGAAAAAACGAGGTAAGAGTATTATAAATATGCGAATTTCTGCGATTTTGATTCCTTTGGCATCTTTGTAATAAATTGCCATGACATGTACATTTGTATATTTGGCGATTGCATTTCATATCACGTGCACAACATTTTATGTTATGCTAAAATGTTGGCTCATTTTCACTTGTGCAATTTAAAAATTCCTTCTAGCGCAAGATTTGTTGTTTATAGTAAGTAAATGAAGAAAAGGCCAAAATATGTTTTTTAAAAATGATAAAAAAGCATCTTATATATAAATTAGTTTCCATTTACAATACCTTTACCAACTGCTATTTGCAAATAGTGGTAAAGTAAATTAAGAAAGCAATTTTTTTTGTGAATTTTCTTTTTTGGTGGGGGAGTTTTTGCACCTTTAAAGAGAAAAAGTACGTCACCTTATTTTTAGATATTTTAAGAACACTTTGCATAAATTAGTTTCATGTTTTAGAATGTGTTACTCATGGCACATGCAAAAAGAAAAAAAAATTGAATGGGCTAAAAATTTATTGTTCATAAGATACAAAAATTTCGTTCTTACATTTTGGAGAGAATTTATAGAAAAATAATTATAGGAAAATAATGAGAGGAGAAAATCTTGTAAGACTTCAGTTATTATTTCATTAGAGCATTAACTTTTGAATAAAATAATTAGAGCCATGACAAAACAATACACGAATTTTATTCAACAAAATTATTGATTTCGACGAATGCATGGACAAGTAAAATACGTTGATTTTCATTATTTTAAATTCACTTTTAATACATTTTGAATCTCAGAGGACATCATTTGAAAGAACGTCAAAAAAAAACATGTCAACATTACCTCCTAATCACCTTTTCAATGAAAATAGAAATGACGAGTTACTCATAACGATATAAGAAAAATTAAAATTGTTTTTAAAAACGCTGTTTATGCATAATTTTGGAGTTTTTCTGCTGTTGAGTTTTGCTTTACAAGTGTTTTTTTGTTTTTACTAAAATTTGTATTTCATATAATTACTGAGTTTTTTAACTCATAAAATAGTTTAATTGTTGCAATTATTATTCTTTCTACATACCACATAAAGAATGAAAATTAATTTTTGGATGTACGTTTCCTTTCCTTTTACTTTTTCTTTTTTAGATTACATAATACGAGAAATTCAATGAGTAGCGTTAGAAGTACTGTAATGATTTCACTTGGCTTTATTTCTGCAGTTAATGCTGCGTGTTTAAAAGGTGTAAGCCGCCAAGAAATCTAAAAAGCATGAAAAAGTGTTATCAAAGTTTAATAATTGTTTAAAAGTGTTGAGTTTTATGTGCAAATCTTTTTCGTAAAAAGGAATATATACAACATTCACAGAATCACACAAAATGAAATGATTACAAATGTATTTCATCAAGCGTGACCGCTGATTACTGTAAACAAACACAATATACATCATTTTGGTCAAAAGCGCATTTAATCTGATTTATTTCGGTATTTGACGCCTCAATATTTAACAAATGCGAAATATATGTAAAAATGAAAATTTGAAAAAAACGGAACACATTATTTTATTACATTTGAAACAAAAAAAATTTCGAAATGAATCCTGCCAAATGTTGCCGCCAAATATGCTGCACGCACACTCATTCCCCAAATCACAAGAATAGTTAAGAGTACAAATTATTACTTTCATAATGTTTGTACATTCATTACCATTCCAAACGATCCTTCTGTCAATGGAATAAATGAATCAGAAGTTATTGCTCATATCGCATCTGGATTAATGACAAAAGTATAAAGAAACACTTCTGTTTGCGCTGAGCGTTGCCATACAAAAGAGATTGAGTCCCAATTGAATGTAAACAGAAAAATCAAGGGAAGACAAACAAACAAAAAACAAATGTAACTAACAAAACAAAACATAGCGAAACAATAATTTTAAAAGAAACAAAAACAAAGAAAATGAGGTTGGAAAAACCATTCGGTAGAGCAACTTAACGCTTTGAAGCAAACAAGATGAAAATATTACGCCATATTCTAAAGAAATATAAATCACAATTGAAATCCCCCGATATTAAATTGAAAAGTACACCAAACATTACTACCAAACCGATAAATGATGAAAAAAATGGAACAAAAATAAATTTCCCAGCACATAATTATGAAAGTACAATTTGTGACGAAAACGGCATTTTAAAAACAGACAGTTTAAATGATAAAATATTCTCTTTGTTTCATTACTTTTTAGATCCATTTTACGTGAAATAAAAACTTTTCTCTTTATTTTCTCTTTTTTAAAAAAAAAGTGTTTTTTTTACAAACCAAAATAAAGTTATTGTGTCATTATTTGAAATTAAAGGAAAAGTAAATAAATATATAAAGAAAGAATTCTTTGCTAATTTTTTAACGAAAACCATTGATCTCTTTAAAGCCAAGTAATTTTTAGAACTATTCTGACGAAAGAAAATGAAATTAAAATTTTGAATTTTTTTAGGAAAAAAATTGCAAAAATGAAGTTTTTAACAAAAGTTTAAAAGATTTTAAATTTTTTTGGAATAAAAATTTTACAATAAATTCGGAAAAGATATGATAATTTATTTTGCAGTGAATGGAGCAAAATTTTTTTCCAAAAAAAAATTTATTGTATACTTAAGAAAGAAAAACTTTGTTGCATTTCTTCCGATGTGTGGCAAAAACCATTGTTTTATCAGCAATGAAATACTTTAGAAAAGAAATAATTAAGTTATATAAAAATACATTTAAATTTTTTGTTGAACTTAATTTCAATTTTTTGAATTTGAATATTTTTCTTTGCTGATAAACATTATCACTTCTGTAAGCAAATAAAACAGATTGAAAACATTCTGAAATAAAAAAATGTGATCAAACAAATGTTTTTATTTTACAATTACTTAGAAGAGATGGATGAAAAAAGCACAGATATTGAAAAGTGTTTAGCTCACACTTCTTCTTACGAATGGATTATAAAATTAAAAAACGTATTTCTACATAAAGTGTTTGTCGCAAAAAAAATTTCGAATATGTTAGAAGTCTCTTCATTTTACATAAAAAAAATTCAAATATTTAAGAATTCATCGCTATTTTAGTTTTTTTTTTCAATATAATTCTTTCCATTAATTCAAAGTATAAAAAATAAACAATGCAACGTTACAAATTTCAAAAAAGTGAAGAATGAGGGGAAAAATAATTACAACAATTTTCTCAATGCAAACAGAAACGATACTTTTTGTCTACAACAACAGAAAATGAGTTATAAAAAAATATCGAATGTCATTCTTAAATATTTTAGTATATGACGGAATGTTCTGGACGACAAAAAAGTTTAAATGTTACTTTTGTTATGCAATGGAATTCTCTATTACTTGAAAAATAGGTTTATAAATCATAAACTCTATTGTATTCCTTTTATTGAATTTTTTTGTGGACAAGTTAGGCACACTTTGAGATTCGCTTTTTTTGTGTGTATTGTACTTTAAAATACCGTCAAATGCAGATTGAAAAGTAAAAAATGATTCACGTAAATGTTAAATGTCACTATGCACACTTTTACAGCTTTATAAAAACGAGTTCAATAAACAAATCTGCAAAGTGATGAATGAAATATTTCTAATGCAAAACAACATAAAAATGAGAACAAATTGCCTTACTATCAACAAACATAGCTGTGAGTGAGAATAAATCTGCGGAATCTGTAAAAATAAATTTAAATAACATTAAAAACAAATGAATAAGAACCTTTAGCAAACAGTTATCATCACAATAGATGTGTTTATTGTTTCTTAGGAGCATCATTATATCACTAAAGAAATATTTTCATTCTCTATCATTCAAGAAAATGAATGGAAAAACAATTAAAAGATTACTTTTATTATTCTTAACATAATTGTTTTTTGAGCACTTCAGTTTTATATGGAGATTTATTGTCTATGAATTAATTTTTTGGCTTATAACTCAGTTTTACTTCTTTTACTGTCAGCGCAGTCACTCGCGTTCAATGAAGTTCCGAAAAAGTAAAAAGAGAATGTTATTTTATTATTTTATCATACATATTTTTAAATTTTCTATAAATCATTTCTTCTTTTATTAAACTGTAACATTATTTCTTTATTTGATTTTTCTGTGTAAACATAAAAAAATGTACCTTTTTACCTTTTTTTTCCCTTTATTCATTTTTAGATTGTTACTCAAAGTTCAATTTTTACCTTTTACAAAATAAAACCGCTGTCATGGCCATTTATTTTAAAGCCTTTTTTCTGCTCCTTTGGTGCAGCGTTATTTGTGCCTTTGCAGATGATACGCCGTTTAAACGTCATGCGTTGTCACGAATTCGCAAACCATCCATACAATCCATATTGCTCTCAAGTGGATCCAAATCAACGCATGGAAATTCCGCAAAATTTCGTTCAATTCAAGGTATGTGGATGCCTCCGCGTGTAAAGGTGTTTCATGACACGCTGAAGGATGAATCAAAGTTCTGCAGTTACGACAGATATGACAACACTGCAAATGTTACAGATTTACGAGGCGGAACACAAACGTGCAAGAAGGTCACCACAATGGACTATTGGGGAGGCACTTATGTGTACCAACGGAAATTACATAACCTCATTCATGTCATTGTTCCTCGATTGGTTTCAGATCTTGAAGCACACACTCTTGTGAAACACATCTCGGGGCATTCAACTCGGTTTGATGTCCAAAGCACTCACATTTGTCCGGAATTTGTGATTCCAGAGAACCACAAAACGGAAGGTGTTTCGGATGCCGATATTGTGATTTACATTTCCGCCAGTCCGTTCCCCAAAGATTATCCCTTCAGTCGTGTTTGGGCACACACATGTCGAGCTGGAAAAGATCAACCCATTTTTCTCGCTGTGAATTACGACCCGGAATACATTTTACACAGCGGAATGGAGGAGTACTCCTTCGTGGCGGTACAAAAGGCACTTCGAATTCATCCGTGCACTGATGGCGGAAGGGCACTCATTTGGTCAAATGGTGAGATGAGCGAAATGCACTTCCATGGAAAATGTGTCAAAGTCGGATGTGAACACGACGATGATGACAAGGAAAAGGGTGTGCAGTACATGAATGAAAACAAATGGACACAATGTGTAACAGAGGGAATGAAAAAAACGTATTATGATCCGTCATTGTTTCCGTGTCCGCAGATATCCGAATTCTGCCATAATGGTAAAAAAAGGTGGTAAAAAGAATGGTATGAACTTAAAAAAAAATAAAAAAAATGGAAAATAAATGCATTAAAAGAAACTTCTAAGAATGCTATTAAACTCTCTTTTATCAACACAAAGAAATATAGTAACACATGAAGCTGCACAAGAGGAATTGCAAATGTTGCACACGTCCATAAAAGTAAGTGCTAGTCCAACTAAAAAGAAACAAAAGGTCTCAAAAACACATTTTATAAGAAAAGCACTCATTGCATAATGCAAAAAAATGTGAAATTGGAAATTTATACTTGTGGTGTTGTTGTTTTTGAAATTTCTATAGTAGTACATTCTTAAAAAAATAAATGCAAAAATCTCAAGTTTTCATTTTATAGTTAAATGAAATGCACAAAAATAAATATTCGAAAAATGGGATTTTTGACATTTATTTACGAACAATTAACATTACAAAGTTTTAGCACAAACACTGCTGAAGATGCAATTTTAAGATGCGTGATTTGGATGATAACCCACGTTGGACTTTTGTTTACTTTTTTCCGTACATTCATTTGTGTTACGTTTTTAATCATTTTTGGAGCAAACTATTACACTGAAAAGAAAAAATACAAATTTTGTTTGACCTTCGATGTCAAACACAGAAATGTATTTTAAAAAAGAACGTAAAATTGCTTTGATAAGAGAAAAGAAAATATTTGCGAGATAATTCTCTTACGTATAAAAAGTTATAGAAGGACTTTTTTTTTTGCTTTCAACAAATGAAATGCATTTTTTCCTTTTTTTTTTGTTTTTGATAAATGTGTTTTGATCAAAAAAAAAAGGTGGAGTTTACAAAAGGAGTAGTATGCTTCAATATCTCATTGTTGCATTAACTTCTCCAATTTACATCTTTTCTCATTCATACAATTTATCAGAACGAAAAGTGGTTAAAAATGAAAAGTTGATTAAAAAGAAAGGGGAAAATTTTTTTTGAAATCAAATTTACTTTAATTTCTTTTTTTTTTTTTGCTTATGTTCTTCACTAAAAAAAATATGAATCTCTGCGATAAACACAAAGCACGAAATGAAAATTATGGTTCTATTTGATAGTGTACGAACACTGCTTCGGCTTTTTTCTTTCGCGTTAAAATTTTTTTAAAATGCATTTTAATTACAAATAATAAATATAAACTCTTTTTTTTGCTATGTTTTGCTCTTTAATGGTATTTTAATACTTTTGCAGAAATGCTTCACTTCCATTTTTTTTTTGCAAATCTTTTAATTTTAACACTAAAACTTAGATTAAAAAAGTTGCATAAGAAAATATGTTTTCATTTTTTATTTTTAGATAGTTATTTAAAGGAATGGCTCTACGTTTTGTGAAATATTTGGCGCAATCGTATCTTCATGGCTATTCTATTTGGTACATCTTGCTGAAGTATGTGTATTGTAGACATTTTTATTTGGAAAAAAGAAAAGATTTACTTTCTTTACTTCAGTGGAGTTTATGTAGAGCATTCTATTTTTCTTTTCTTTTAGGTTTAGAGTATTTGATTTGAAAGCTAAATTGGTATCAGACCTTTTTTTGTACTACAAAATAAATTTTTTATCCATTCCTCTTGTTTTCTTAAATAGTCACCAATGCATAACAATAATTATCATAAAAGAGAAGATAAATATAATTCCTACTTTCGACTTGGATTTCTGCTTTATTCAGACTCTTTTCATACAACAAAATATTAAGCTAAGTCGTGTAGGAATTCTGAGATTTGATATGTTTAAGAAATTCTAAAAAAAAGCAACAGTTAAGCACGTAGCGAACACCATAGACTTTGCATGTTGAGTTGTTTTATTTTTTGTTATTTCAATTCTGATATCAGATGTTCATATTAATAATTTTTTAAAGAACTGATTTTTTATTGAAGTCGTCTTTTGTTACTCATTGTAACTTTAAAGTAATTATTAGATTTTGTAAATACAAAAAAGTGTGAGACAAAAAATATTTGTATTTAAAATTTGGAATGATTTTGTTATAGAATAATCGTCTTTTTTTTACATGCATATGCTCACTTTTTTCTTTTATTTTTATTTTTTTCATGAAATGTAAATACATGAAAATGTTTTTTTACAGAAATAAAAGCAAAAAAATACATTGATTTAATGAATTAAACAATATATTGAGTTATTCTTATGCGGTTTGTTTCTGCCAATTTCTGTTGTGAAGATTTTTGTGTCAATAAAATCATCTAAGCATATCTTTATCTGACGATGTTGGAATATTCGCTTTCACATAATATCAAAATCAGAAATCATTGCAGAAAAATACAAAGAGAAAGTTCCCCCCACTTTTATCGGTTTATTTACCGCGTAATACGGCGTTTTATGACAAGATGTATGATTTGAGCAAACATTTCGGAATAAATGCGCGATTTGAAACGTAGCATCCAACTTTTATGAGTAAAAGTGTACATTATTTGTACAGTAATTCAAAAGAGAGAGGTCAAGGCTTCGTTATTTGAGATAAAAATAAAAGATGTGATAAAGAATAACACTATGTTCAAATTTATTGATCCCGAAATCCCGTCTGTGAAATGTAAAAGAAGTTCAATTTGAAGTGCAGAAATAAGTTTTGGCATAGTGTTATTCTTTATAAGCCATTTAAAATCACGGATAGTCACAATACAAACGGATGAAATAGTGTGGATATTGCAATTGAAGTTGCTAACTCTCCTCACAAAAACAAATATTCTACTCAAGTGTGGGAAAATGCTGACACTAGAAGCAAAAATCAACCAATCGTTGTGGCAATAAATATGAATCCACAAATGATAAGGCAAAACAACATCAAGAAAGGAGTCATTGACGTTCTTAAGAAAATACTAAGAATATTACAGTACAATGAAAATGGAACAAATGTACTGAGAAGAGATAATATTTAGTTTTATTGAAGAAGATAAAAGATGTATGGCGGTAGACTCTAAAGAAATGAATAAAGTGGTAAATTGTTGGAGTAGAAATAGGTGGCAATAATGTACAGACCACACAAAATTCCATATTGTGATGATATTTTTAAAGATTGAACTTGAAAATAAATTTATGGTAACAGATACAGTTTCTTCATCTCTACCTTTTGCTTTTTTCACTCACAAAATAAGTAAAAAATGGTCTAAAATTATTAATGAAAAAATGATTCTGTGCAAAGTGGTACAAAAAATGAAACTAAAGCACATACAGGTTCAATTGTAGCTGCACACACAAAGAGTGACTCGAATAATACAAAGAAAACACAAGAAAGTTATCGAATTACGGAAAACGACACCAATTTCCATGAAATAAAAGAAAAAATGAATCATTGAAATATATTTTACAAGAGTCTCTAAAAGAACAATTTTTCAAACACGCATTTATACCCAAAGAAGGGATAAAAAAAAGCAAAAAAAAACTAAAGCAAACAATTGTTAACGATTCACATTTCTCAAGTACTTATTTAGTATTCCTATTTTGTCATATTTGCAGTGTTTTTGCTGTTTCTATAAGTATCTAAAATGTAACACGTATAAAAAATATAAATTCATATTAGAATAACAAAAACTACTTGTTAATAGGTGCGTACTTCAATTTGTTGTGAAAAATAAACACCGTATACTCTAAAAATTAGAGTTATTTTCATATTTAAAATGTGCATAAAGAAGGAAAAAAAGAAAATATGTTTTGTATGTTTTTTTTACTTTAGTATATGTCTAAACTTTAATTTTTTGTGATATGAATTTTGAAGATGTTTTAGGGGATACATACTTTTTTTTTTGTAAAAGTGTAAATGTTTGTTACATGCTTTACAATTAAGTTTATTGAGTTGTAATTGAAATAAATATAAATCAATGCTTTGTATAAATTAAAATGGTAGAGTTTCTTAAAACATAATGTGAAAAAAAATTAAAGAAATGCACACTAGGAATCGTATTCTTTTAAAAAGTATGTGATATATTATGAGTTCATCTAATCTTAGGCTTATCTATACATTTAACATGTTATTTAGAGTGATACATTTGATGTTTCTTTACAATTATACATGTAATAAATAAACAAATTATTTTTATTGTTTTTATTATTCCTCAAAATATGCATCTATACGCATTTCTTTATGTCATCTGTGAATTGAAAAATGTAAAATATTTTATCATAAAATAAAAGTAATATAAAAAGTGAAGAACATAAATATATACTTTGTTTTCTTTCTTTTTCGAACAAAAAGTTGTAAGTAATACAAAATGCAGAAAAATCTTTTAACAGTCTTTACATTTACGTTATGTCTGCAAGTATGCCACACACTTGCCATGGAAACGCATGAGTTATGTGAGGAGACATCTTCCAGTAAATGTCAAAAGATCGACACGCATTTACCACGTTCGTTTGTTGAAATACAAAGTGACACACTTTCCACAAGAAAAAAAGCAAAAAAAGAGGTAAGCGACAAAGAAGCAGAAAAGGCAGTGAGTGAGGCAACCGATAAAATGAAAAATACTTTGGACTACATTACAGATATGCAACAAACCGTATACAGTATGTACACTGAAGCATACTACTCCAAGACGAATAAATTAGAAGAAGCTGAAAAATTAACAAAAGAGTCATTAATTGCACAAGAAGATCTGCATGAAGCAGTGCAGTACGTGAACAAAGCCTCCAAAGTAGTGGATGAAATACTTCCACACGCTACAAAGGCATTGAGTGAAGTTGTAAGTGCAATTCAAACAATTAAAACAGATTTAGAGAGAGAGCGACAAATGCACAAAAAAACTTTGAAGAACAAATAAAAGAGAGTGAAACGAATGACGAGAAAAAGAGTTTTGCTCATTATCTTGTCAGAGGAGCAGCAAAATAAAAAAGAAGTGCTGATAGAGTGACGACAAATATCAAGGAAGCAAAAAAAGAACTTCAACATGTGGCGGTATCTTTGAAAGAAGTAAAGGTTGCATTACAGCAGGTGAAAATAATTGTCGCATCTGAGAAAGCTGAGAAGAGTTATGAAAAGGCTCAGAGTGATTATGTCATTGCATCATCAAGTAAAAGATTCGCTGATGTTATTGCAAATGAAATTGAGGTACGTACATCTCGCTTACCACAAAGTATAAAAGGAAAGGTAAACTCTTTCTTTTACAAATTCAAAGAAGCAAGCAATGTGATTGAGAAATCAGTCAATGAGGTAAAGAATGATTTGGAAAGCATTGTTAAGCACAACAAACGTGTGAAGGAGGAAAAAGATGCTGTGGACGGATTAATTGATGAAAGTAATGCTCATTTACAATCACAGAAAGCTATCGGCTTATCCGCTGAATCAGAGCATGCAGAAATGAAAAAAAAAGGAGCGTGTCGAAATTAGTAAACAAAAACACCAATAAATGAATAAATTATTATACGAATCAAGGCTTCCTATTACTATTTCATAAATAAGTGCTGAAGCTGAATAAACATCGGTGTTTGTACAAAAACCAGATGAAATGGCAATGGAAGGGATCAGAATGATAAGTATTATTGAACAGGAGAAAAATGAAGCTCAGAACAACATGAAATCAAAAATATCCAAGTTACTTCAAGAACCTAATAAGGCTATGTAAATCGTAAAAAAAAAGGAAGAAGAAATAACTTCGACAAAAGACACCGCCAAAATATTGGAACGTAAAGTGAAGGCCTCAATGGATATTCCAAAAAAAATGGGAATAACGACTTCAGTTATTTGCAATCAATACTACAAAATGCAGAAAACTCTATTCCCACTGCCAAGATTTATGCTTGTAATGCAATCAGTGCACTAAATAAAGCACAAAAATATGCATATAATGTGGAAAGACATTTCTATAAAACTTTGCTACTTCTATCGGCAGAAATGGCAACGCAAGAAAATATAAAAGCAAGACAATACTACGGTGAAGTGATGTAATTAAGGAATGCCGCAATGAATATGACCAACAAAGTGAAGAATATTTTGGACAAATGCGAAGCTGAATACAAAAAGGATGTTCAAATAGAAGTGAGTACATCCGAGACACAAGAAACAATAGTTGAGAAGCAAGTAACGATACCAAGGAAGATCAAGTGAGAGCTTACTATAACAAAAAAAAATGGATTAGGTGTGCTGTATCACTTTGCATAATCAGATATGCCAATACATAAAGCAAAATAAATATGTAATGAAACAGTTCATTCTGAAAGTAATGCAGAAGATGCGACACGGAAGGCACGTGAATCTCTTAAAAGGATAAAAGAAGCATTATACCAAATGGAAATGTCAAAATACAGAGCAATACCTATCATGGCCGCTAAAAAATATAGACAGCATGAAAGAAGGACAATAATCAATTGGAGAATTGTTTTGAATGTAAACATAGCTTTATTACAGGTACAGCATCGTCAAACTAATGGAAGTCCAACTGTTTGGTCAATCTCTTTTTTTAGTTGAATTATTCAGAGAAAGTCTTAATTTTATTTAAAAGTGTTTGAACCCACAGAATTAGTGAGCGACTTGCAAAAAGAGGCATTTCTAAGAAGACAGCACTTTCTCTTTACATTTTACAGAACTTGATTTTCCACTCCAATGAAAAAGGAGAATGGAACGATTAAAGCAAGAGTATATCATGACTCGGATCACTCTCGGAAGTGGTAGGACTTTTTTGTACGACTTGAAAAGATGTCGCTAATTTTTTTTTTTTGAGTGCAGAATTAATTACATAGAATACATCAAAATCTACCAAAAAAAAAACGCCGTCCGTGGGGATCGAACCCACGACCACACGGTTAAAAGCCGTGCGCTCTACCGCTGAGCTAGAACGGCTGGGAAACAATATGAACACAATTCAAAATACTTCTTGGCGAACACAGAAAGAACACAGAAAGAACACAGAAAGAACACAGAAAGAACACAGAAAGAACACAGAAAGAACACAGAAAGCAATCAGAAAGAAATGAAAAAAGACGAATTTTTTTAGATAATTCTCTAATTCTTTTCTTTTTAAACAGTACCATTTGCAACTACACGCGTACATGAGTACCCCATACGCTGCATTGGCCTGTGTAGTTGTAAGGGTAGATCAAACAATTGTCTTGTGCTCGGTCTCTCACACACACAGAGCTACCCCATCCGATTCCGCCAATTTACTTCCGTCCCTCTAGACGAGGTACTCGACGTGTGCACCGCAAAGCAGCAGGCGTCACATACGTGGAAGGAGAGGGGTGATAAAAAAAGAAAACAAATGCCTGAGCCTAAACCGTATCTCCGTACAGGTCAAAGCCGTACAAGTAACAGGCTCTCCGTGATGCATTTGGCGTCGCGCTCTGGCGTTCCCATGTATCACGAATCCGGTATGGCCAGAGAAGTGCGCACGAAAGAATGAAACTTCGTGGAACAAATGTCAATCACACAGTAAGGTGTCTCATAACCTCGACCTGGTCGCATCGGTCTACACATATTATCTCGTGGGTACGTTATTATGCGGGCGGTGCTAACGACTTCCATCCCTACCCATATAGTACCTGGGTAAGGAATTTATCTATATCTTGGCTTCCCTCGATAAGAGGTACTGGACCCTGACACCACGTTGAGGTGTATAGATAACATCAGGGTCATAGAATAGGGGATTATATAACAATTTAGTATGATTAATCAGTAGCAACAACAAAATAATAAATTACCATTTTCCTTTTTTTCGCACAAACTCTTTACATAACCATGCTTGTCATAATTCTGTTGATGCTTCAAGCATAGTGCATTGTGTATAAAACTGTGAAATCGCGTATGATAGACAAGAATGTGCTTACATGCGACTTACATAGACAGGAATAGATTTTTTTTACTTGCATGGACCATTTTAGTGGTGACACCAAGTGCTTTTATGGGTTTTCACGTTTTTATTTCTCCACAAAGATACCATGACTCATCATCTGACACACTTTTGGCGCCTTTCACCATTGAAATGTTACGAGTGTTCTTTCTTGTTTCCTTGTTTGTATGATTTCGTTATTTTTTACTCCCGTAATCATAAGAAACAGTTTATTGAGGACAAAAATTTGAAACTGATAATCCGTTGCTCATGATTATTTTTCAAACTACTGCGATTATCTTTTTGTTTTGTTTTTAAAGAATTTTTCCATTGCCACATTAGCTTTTTTGATGTATATTTTTACAGTAACTGTGACGTGCGCTGTTTGATTTGACTAGTGATAAACATTGCTTTCTGTCAGTCGTGCTAACATGTATGTTCTGATACGCGTGAACATAGTGGTAAGTGACTCGTTTTATTTTTTGTGTTGTAGTGAAAAGTGCACTTTTAATTGTAGAAACAGCATCATTCCATACCTGCTCTTAATCATTGGTCGGAGATTGTTGCATGTCATTCTCCACCGTTGCGATTTCAAAAACAAACGCTTGTACATCTTCTTTTTTATGTTAGACATTGTTTAACACATACATTGAAATGCTGCAAAAGGATCACTGCTTATTGTACAATATGTGTTCTATGCAAACGTGAAGTGTGTAGGTATTTTGTCTTCATTGCTTTGTAACGTACATTTGTTTCCCTTTTTCTCAATTTACTTTTATTTTGTACTGATTTTTTAACAGAAAGTGTTATTTTCTTGCACACACGCCACGATCGCAACAGCCACAATGAAACGTTCTCTGAAGTTGGGCACTCTGCCGCTACTGCTGTTTACTCTCAGCTGTGCCACTTTATGCTTTGCAAGTGACTATTTGCATGAAACCTGTCAATTTGACAAACACTTCAAGGCTGATGAGGAACTCACTTTGGTGGAGGAGTTGCCGGCCACTCCACGTTCCTCATGGACGGCGTACACCGCAACTGCAACGGAGAGTTGGGAGCCAATCCGAATACTCATATCCACCGAAAATCTTCATAACACCGCAAAGTATTGCAACAAAAATGGAGAAAAAGTGAAAGACTTCTTAAATGCTGAGAGAACGTGCAATCGTAATCATATATTCGGTGATAAACAAAGAAGAGACATCAATCGAATGGTTCGCTCCGCTGTTCAAATGCACGCCGCACGCCTCAAGGTGAAGCCCATCAAGCACGGATTCAAAGTGCCGACACTGACAGGTGACTTCTGCTCGAGCTTTACCGTTCCTCAAACACACAAAGAGAGTGGCGTGCTGAATGCGGACATGGTGCTCTACGTTACGCCATTGTTTTCAGATGCTACGCAGACCAAAGCCATTGCTGCACCTTGCGCTAAACTAAGTGATGGTCGTCCCGTTGTTGGTGGCATCGCGCTTAAATCTTACGATTTTCCTGCAACTCCTTATGACACCAGAATTGTCGCACACCATATAGCGCATGCGCTTGGCTTCTCTTACAATGTGATATCCAAAAACAGTGGTGTAAAGCTGGCAAACAAAACAAACGTTCGGCAAAAACCTCACGTCACGGAAGTTACCGGTGCGCACACAGTTAATGCGGTGAGGCAACAATTCAAATGCTCAACAGCGACTGGAATGGAGTTGGAGGATGAAATGGGGAGACTTCAAACAGTTTCCTACTCCCACTGGGAGCGCCGCAATGCACGCGAAGATTTGATGGCTCCCGTTATCAGCAGAGGTCGCTACTCGGCTTTGACGTTGGCACTTTTTAATGACCTCGGATACTATCAAGCGGAAATGCATGAGGCGGAACCGATGTCATGGGGTGCGGGTGCGGGGTGTGCTTTTCTGGAAACTCCATGCATCACAAAAGAAGAAACGGCATTCCCAAAGTACTTTTGCGCAGGTGCAGAGAAAGACAACCAAATTTGTGACGACAGGCGTGAATTTGTGCGATGCTCTAGAAGCGACACGATAGAAGATTATACGGTTCCTACGTACTTTGATTACTTCGCGGACAACAAAGTAAATTATGAATCGTCATTTGTGGACAATTGTCCGGTGTGGGTAAGGGATAGCAGAGCTCAATGCTTAACCAATGAGCATGACGATGCGATAGGATACAAAACGCCAACTTCGTTATGCTTTACAAAGGCATCGGCGTCACAAAATATATTGAACAGTGACAAATTTAAAGGATTGTGTGCGAGAGTTGACATTTCAACAAATAAGGATGTGGAGATTGAATACAGAAAAAATAAGAAAGTGAGATGCGCTAACGGCAAAGCAATACTTGACGGAAGCTACAGTGGTGTCGTTGTGGAGTGTCCAACCGTTGATGAATTGATGAACGAAAAAAAAATGGATAATTCAATTCTTTTAAGTGAAAGTGAGATGGATAACAACAAAGCAGAGTACGTGATAAAGGCCACCCACAAGCAAAGACAGCCACAACCTTCGGACAAGTCAAAGATACCACCAATTTCCAAAGAGAATCAACCTGCAAGTGCCACACGAAGCAAAGGTAATACTACAACAGAGAAAATGACGGGTGAATCCGTTGCGAAGAAAGCTGAGAGCACGGAAAAAAGCTCATCAACCACATCACCACAAAAAGATTATACATTGGATAAAAATGAACAGGGGATGAATATTTCAGGTGAATCGGATTTGGAAAGTGACAAGACAACTGTTACTGAAGTATTACCGAAAACTAAAGGTATGGAGCAAAAGAAAGATGACAGCACCACATCATTCACTTTTTTACCACTGATTGTTGTTCTTGCATCCATCACACTACATGTAATCATACATTGAACAATAGTTTTTGCTTTTTATCCGATTTTTTATTTATTTATAATTTTTTTTAAGTATTGTGCTTGAACATATATAAATTACAAAAATAATTACATTGCAAAATAATTTAAAGGTCAAACAAAAACAAATGAAAACATATGCAAAAATGGAAAGAAAAGTAATTGTTTTTGATATATTGAAGAAATTTATTTAAAGGTCAAATGATAGAAAAAACAAAAAGTGCATATATGATATGATTCGTATTATGCATTTCTATGTTCTCCAACTCGCTCATTTCTTTGAATTTGGTGTGAACAGGATTAATAATTTTGAAGTGAAAGAACAATCAATATTTTAAAATGTATTTAAAAACTATTTCTTTTCTTCTAATTTATTTTGTATATCTCCATTTTTGTCACTCTTTCATTCTTTTTTAGTCGCATTTTTGATCATTTTTCTCCATCTTCTCTCCGTTTTAATGCCTTTAATATTGTTTCGATATCGAAATATAGATTATTATATTTTTAGACTACTATTCTCATTTTAGCATGTTGATAACGTGACAAATAAATTGAAATGAAAAATGTTATCATAATAATAAAAATACAAAGTATTCATGCACTACATGTGATGCATTACAATAACACTTTACCATGGACGTGGTTGTTGTGAATATATGCACATACATTACATTTCCAATTACACAACAAAACTGGTGTGCTATTCTCCAGCGTGTGAACACAGTGTATTGCATATTATCATGACATTGGTTTGGAGCATCACACGCCTCCTTGTTGTTACATTTAATGTGACTGGAAATTTCAAATGGGAAAAAATAATATGCATTTTTGGAGTGTTTTCAAAAAGAACTCTTCTGCATGTAATCACAATACATACTATTCCATTCGCTTTTTTGTACTGTGAAATGTAAAGTTTACAGAAATGTAGAAAGATTGCAAAACAATCAAAAAGAAACTCAAAATTGAGAATATTGGTAATTAAAAAAGAAAATCTCATTTTACTTGTAAATAGGTCTCTGTTTAGTCCTCAAGGTATGATAAAATATGGTGAGAAAATAAAATAAAACGAAAAAGAATGCTCCATCTTGTAAAGGAAAAGTTCCTAATTTGCAAAGGTAATTTAATATCTATATTTAATTCAATTGGAGGCTAAAGATATGGAAATAAAAAGATAATATAAAGTATAGAATAGACCATAAGAAAAAAACTGAAAGTTACCTTTTCATGTCTGCCTTTTAATTGTTATAAAATGTAACCAAAAAACCACATACATGAATCTCTGTTTTGAAAAAATAAAAATTATTGTGATTTGATTAAAGTTTATAAAAGGATTTTTGGTTTTTTTTTGCACCAAAAATATTCATAAAACGAAATAAAGGTATTTTTTTCTGCGATGAGATGAAATGATTTTATATTTTATTTTTTGTTATGACTTCTATGCTTTTTTCGTTTCACAAGTATAAATCTTTGAAATCTAAAATGTTGCTTCTTTAGTGTTTATTATTACTCTTTGTTGTTGGTTACACGAATGAAAAGAGAATATTTTAAACTGAAATGTTTTAAAAATTTTTATTACTATAAATGAAAAATGTGATGTGAGGTTTTTTGTCAAACAGTCTAACAAATTAGTAAAAGACTTTGTTTTGAAGACAAATTAATTTTCTTTTTCTATTTGTGCAAAAACGACAATACGCACAGAAAAAATGTTTTTTTTATTAATTATAGGTTATTTACTTTTGTTGATTAACGTTTAATTTTTTTTTGTATTTTTTCTCATCTTTTAGTGTGCGATTGCATCATAATTAATTTTTTTTATTTTTCTTCAATTTTTTAGTGTTAAACGTTTTTAGAAAAGGATATATATGATCGCTTATTTTTCGTAAACCTAATAACCATCACGTAAAGTCATCACAAAAAAACATTTCAGTGCATAAAGAAAGTACGGAATAATCGCATTTTTCTTTTTTATAGTTATTAGAAGACTTTTGTTACACTCAGAAAATAGTTAGATATTTGATTTAAGAATGTTTTTTTTCAAAAGCAGAAGTGAGTTCTTTGTTATGATATTTCAATTTTGTTACTTGAGTAAATAAATCATTATTTTCACAGGTAAATTTTTGAAAAAAAAATATATTTTTTTACTTTACTAAATAATAAGTTTTATTGTGATAGATAGATACTCTCATTAAGTTAAACACGGAAGCAATCCACATATTTTTCATTTTTAAAATATGTATTCTTTGCAGCAAGCAAAGAAATTTAGTGTTGTTGTTCATTCAAGTGAAACTATTTTGCATTTGTACCACTTATGGTTGAAAATACGCCATGTTTGCCATTAAATGGGATGATTGAATGAAAATAGTTCTCCATCGATGGATTTTACAAAACACTACGCTTTTCTCAACGCATATTTACTGGAAGGGACAATGTCAATGGTAATTCGATGATCTCCATTTTTTCTACAAATTCTTTTATTTTTACTTTGATTGTGAGACCAAATAAAAGAAAAAGATGAAATAAGACATATTTTGATCGCTTTAAATTGATTGAAAAGGGTATTAGATAAACTATGAAAAAAAAATGTACGACAAATCTTTCCATTGTTTTGTTTTGTTAATATTTTCAAAAATTCCCCGTTGAACAACTATTATATACTTGAAGAAGTTTCAGAAAAATAACAAAGATTTTCAGAAAAGTTTTTTTGCTAAAACACCATTTTCATTAGAAAATATGGAATATTGTTTTTTTTTACAACAAATTATATTTAATTTTTTGGTAGTTTTTTCTTTTGTGTTTTGATAAATACTCTGGATTTCCGTTTTTTACTCCATTTTTGTTTTGCATTTCTACCAATGCAAGTAAGCAACTAATGAACAAATATGAAGTCTGAATTTTCTGCTCTTTTATTTCACACTAGTTAATTTAATTTATGCATAATAGTTTTAAAAGTTTACCTCATTTATTCTTTGACAAAAAATAGAAAGCTTAAAGTACGAGAAGAAAATTCATGAAGATACTTTAAACGTTTCTTGCTGGTTTTACTTTTTTCACAACAAAATGAATGAAAAGTATGACTCTTAACAGTTTTATTCTTCTGATTTCACGTATTATAAATTTGAGGCTTTGGCATTACTGTAAAAAGTTTAAGAATATACTGTTTTCATAAAAAAAATATGATTGAAGTAGAAAAAATGTAAATATTTTAAATTATTTCTTTAAAGTTATTATCATTCTATTTTGTCTAGTATAGTATTTCATTTATAATTGTGTTTACAGATGTTATTTCTGTCATTATCTGGTTTTTAAACCCACAAATCAGTCTTTAGCGCATACACATGTTTTAAAAAGTATACCTTACTACAGAAAGTGCATCTTTTAAATTGTGTTCTGAATTGCTATTTTGTCCAATTAAAAGACGTTCATAATATTTAAAAAAGTTATCTTTCTCATAATATTTGAGTTTTTTTAAACCTAATGTTTTTTTTGACCAAATGAAATGAATTGAAATAATATATTTAATTACTTTATCGAAAATAATACTTCTATGCTTTTACTTCGTGAAATATCTTTTCTTGTGTTTTTCTTAGTTTTTAATAAAGTGAAGAAATCTCTCAAGCTAATTCAATGAAAGTTTTTTACGTTTTTCTTCTGCTTCTACAGTTGTTGTACTGCAACAACATGTGCATCGCCGAAAGCAAAGAGATGATTCTCACAAATCAACCAAGAAAGAATCATCGTTCACTTTCAACTTTGATTTTATCTGAAAATGATAAATCAGAACGTGCCAAGAAACAAAAAACTGTCTTTATTCATAAATTATGGGATGCTCCACGTATTGGGCTTTACAGTGGAAACTTTTGGAACAAAACCATACGATGTCCGCTAAATGACACAAACAAAACAATCGTA
>JASANV010001371.1:0-32937 GCA_030849715.1 Trypanosoma mega | reverse complement strand
CCATGGGGAAGCCGCAGCGCATCTACTAAGCGCGTAAAGGGAGAAAAAAAAAAAGACAACAGAAAGAGACATTTGAAGCAGAAATCGTATTGGGGGTTGTACTCTGTGTGCGCGTGTGAGTGTTGTTCTTAAGAAGAAAGAAAAATAAATTAAGGAAATATATATACATATATATATATATTTTTTTTCTTTGATAAAGGGTTGAGGAGATGACGGAGGACGAAAGTGTTGCCAAACGAGGGATTATAACAACCACCAAAGAGAGGAATGCATACCAAATATTACATCGTGAATACACATATTTATATACATATGTATAGTATGTATGTATTGCATTGTTTTATTTCGCTACCATTCCATCTCTGTTGTTCCCGACCAACTCGTAAGTGCTATCTTTCCTTCTTTTTTTTCGTGTTCACTCTTATTGTTGAACAGGATATCATCTTTTTTTTTTTCTTTTTGTGTTTCCTTCTCCGCTCTTGCGTTGCGTGCGATGCTGGCAGTATTCGCTCATACCAACTAGCGATAAGAGTTGTTTTGTTCTCTTTTTGTAGTGTGGTGGAATTACAACTTGCATTTCATGTTGAAGGAAGAGCTCGGCACCATCCTTTATTTAATTTTTTTATATCATTTTTTTTGTTTGTTTGTACTAATTTCACTTCGCGATAGATACGTTGAAGATGATTCTGGCAACTTCGGCGTTTGTTTCTCTTCTTTTTTCTTCCATACAAGAAGAACAACCAAAAGAAATTTTTATGTAATCATATGTATTGTATGTATGCGTAGACAAATCTATTTTTCTTTTTAGTTCTTTTTCTCCTTCTTTTTTTTTCTTTTTGAGAATAAGTAACACCCACGCAAAGAAGTCAATCTGTTGACTTCATCACTTTTTCTAGACGAGAGGGGTATACTTTTATGTGTACAAATACAAATACACATCCACTTACGAGCCGTATCGCCCAACACGTAACGACCAAACACCCAAACCAAACGACGACATGAGTTTTGGTCCCCCGCGAAGGCCTAAATCCGGCGTTCCCTCTTCCCCCCATCGCCGCGTGTCGTCGCCTCGCGTTTCCGCTGCAACGAACGACGCCGTCCTCTCCCCGCCGCCGCGACGAGACGAGCAGAGCCGATTGCGGCGCTATGTGCACAGCATTCACCGTCGCGAGCCCCCGCGTCACGGCATCTCCGTTCATTCGCCGACCCAAACGGAACCGACTCGTCGCCGCCCCGCGCGTGCGGAGGAGGCGGAGGAGGAGTTCGTCAGCAATCCGTACATCCGCTCCGTCCTGCGCGGGGCGGAGCAGCGGTGGATGCCGCCCTCCCTCGCCCAATCCCCGTTTGACTACCAAAGCCGCAGTCAGAGTCTCATTCAGTACAGCAAGGAGCGCGTGCCGTACCTCTCCCGCCACGATCTCGTGCGGGAGTGGAAGAAGAAGATGCGCCACGGCGCCGAAAGCGACGCGCCGCACACACACACGCCGACGCCGGCGCGCTCCAATGGCACCCAAACCGCGACCGGGGGGTCCCCGTCGGAGCGGCGACAGGAGTCGCTGCAGCGCCTGCAGCATTGGGGCCGCCAACAGGGAATGCGGGAAGGGGGGGAGCGGATGCGGACAAGAGGGGAACACCCCACACCCCACGCGCCGCCTCCCGCGGACGATGAGAGTCACAAAAGTCACGAAAGCGTTTACCAAGCAGACACCGCCGCGATGGCGCCATCCCGATCGAGTTTGCACAACCCATCGGAACACACCCTCAGCCAACGCTCCACCTCGCAGGATGCGTGGAATAGGACCCTTCATGCCGCATGCGGTTCCCCCCCAAAGGCGACGGAGGCGGCGTTGTGGTGTGGAAACGGCGAGGAGGAAAATCCGCGGGCGTACCTCTACTCGCCTTCTCGCCATCATCGCCTCTCGTGCCGCGCCGGGGCTCCCATTCCGGCGTCCTTTCGAGAACAATTCGGTGTGCCTCTGAAGACCTCTTGTGTTGGCGCCCGATCCACTGTCACGGCGGCGCCTCCTGTGGTGTATGTGACGCCGTCCGCCTCGCGTTCGATGCCTTCCGTCACGCCACGCATTCATCACCAACGGGGCGAAGGGGGAAACGGTCGCCCTTTGCGGGATGTCGTGCATGCGGCGCCGGGCGTGGCCGTCCCGGGTGACTCGCGTTTGGTGTGGACGGGTGAGGTGAACTTTCTCGTTGGGCCCTCCACGCAGGTGGTGGAGCTTCGGCAGGACGGGGGGTGTCGAGTGGCGGAGGCCGACCCGCCGCGCAACGGGGGTGGGGAGGAGATGCACGCCTACACCCAAAAGGGGACAAGGTACGAAACGCATGGCGCCTCGGATGCGGAGGAGTTGGTTTTCCACACGTTGATGGAGCGGTTTAACGAACAAGCTCGTCAGCAAATGTGACAGCGCGGAGAGAGTATACATGAACAGGAATTCAAAAGACAAGGAAAGGAATGTGGGAGATTACATTTCTTATGAGGTGGGTGAATGAATGGGGAAAGCAAACAAGAAAAAAATAGATGCATTGTATCGTTATTATTGCCATTATTCTTCTTCTCGCTGTTATCAACACGCTTGTACCATATTATTTTTAAAGAAAGTGATTCCCTTACCGAGCACAACTAAATTTTACTTTCCATTCTAAATATATGTGTATATACATATATATTTTGCCTTCTTTTTTTTTTTTGTCTTCCTTTTGTGTGTGGGTTGCGTTCCAAAGATCCAGCTTACAACCTTGTTCTTGTAGAAATTTATATATATATATATATATATTTGCCACTCCTTCTTTTTTTTTTTTCTTTCGTCATACTCCTACCTTGTTTGATATTTGTTTTTAAATTGAATAGATCCAAAACGCAACAGAAATTAAGAAAGAAAACGGTGGTGAAGTTACGAGAGTGATATTTTTAACGGAGAAAGGTTAAAGGTCTCAAGAACAAGAAGAGGGAAAAAAAAAAACAGTAATCTGAAGTATGGTAGAAGAAGCAGGCGTTCCTCTCGGCTCCTATCGTATAGGAAAGAAAATTGGATCCGGTAACTTTTCTACGGTGAGACAGGCTCTGGACCCATCCGGGAGCAAATGGGCTATTAAAATAGTCGACAAGAATCGTCTCAAGAAGGAAAACATGGAGGACCAGATGCGCCGTGAGGTAGCTATTATGCGATCTTTGAAGCAGGCAAATATTATAGAGCTGCACGATGTGTTGGAGTCCGACAATCATTACTACTTGGTTCTTGAATACGTGGCGGGTGGGGAGCTTTTTGATAAAATTGTTGCCGCCAAACGCTTTAACGAGGCCACCGCCCGACACTACTTCCAACAGCTTATAGCTGGTATTCACTACTGCCACAGCAAAGGATTTGCCCATCGGGATCTGAAGCCGGAGAATCTCCTCCTGGATGAGCGTGGGGTTCTCAAGATATCCGACTTTGGTTTGAGTAATCGTCAGGATGATTCGCTTCTCATGACTGTTTGTGGTACGCCTAACTATGTGGCCCCGGAAGTACTTATGGAACGCGGATATAATGGATTATCTGCGGATATTTGGAGTTGTGGTGTAGTGCTGTACGTGATGCTCGCCGGCCGCTTGCCGTTTGAGGATCGCAATATGAATGCGCTTCTTTCAAAGATTGAGCGTGGAGAGTATCACATGGTACGTAATATATCTGATCCAGCAAAGGATTTGATTTCCCGAATGTTAATGGTGGACCCGAAAAAACGCATTTCTGTGGAAGGGATTATTGCACATCCGTGGTTTAAAGTGGGATGGAATTCCAAGCTGCTCAAAGATGCTCGTAGTGAACTTTAATAGATAAAAGGTAGGCATTTGAACCGATCAACAAAACGTAGAACTGCGGTTTCAGCACACATTTGCACTTTTCTGGATAATTATCCCATGACGTAAACTAGATGAAAGGGAAGACGCGAATAATAATTTTTTTAAAAAAGTGAGGACGACAAAGAGCAAAAATATAGATACCAAATAACAAAAGTGAAAATATGGTCACCCAAGTGAATTTTGGTTCTACCAAAAGGAACAACAAAAAAGAGGGGTGAGGGAAAAAAATATGCGCATTTTCTATACATTTTACAAGCTCATTTTTGGGATTAAATTTTTGTTCTATCCACTACAATTTTCCAATGAAAATGGAGACAGAATTAAAGTATATATATATATATATATTTATTTATTTATATATTAGTTATTTGAGAATGTGTTCTTTTTTTTTTGTTTTGTTATGTATCATTGGTGCTTCTTGTCACCTATTTTAGTCTCCTCTCTTTTTTCTTTTTGTTAGTGGAGAGTGTTTTCTTGTTTCTCTTGACTTTATTATTATTGTTATTTACAACTTTCAAATGTATGCGGATGTATGTTACTTTATTTGGTATTTCAATGCTCCTGTGGCGTAACTATATTATTAGTGTTGTGGATTAAAAGAAAAAATATGCACATAGTTGATACTATCCAAGTGAAAAATGTGACTAAAAAAGAAAAAAATAGTTTAACAACAACTGCAATACAAAAAAAAAAAAGAAAATCTCGTGTTCATTTAAGAATAGAAAAGAAAAAGTAATTATATTGGTAGCATCAGTGCAAATAGAACAATCCTTTTGCTATTTCTTAAGTTTTTCTTCCTCTTTTCTTTGCTTAATGTCTATATCAAAAACACAAAACGAAAAAGAAACTTTTTGTGATGACTTTAAAAAAGGCTGAAACAAACAAACAAATAACGATGGAGTATTTTGGATCTTTTATTCATAAATGCTCTATTTTCTCATCGTAAATCCTGTCTTCTGAATTTTCTATTTCTCGACAAGTTTTTTGTATTGTCTAGTTTAGATTCTCCTTGGCAGCAATCATTCTGGTCAGTCAACATTATGTGACTATCATACTTGTGTTTAAATATAAATATATTTCTGTGTGTCCGTGTATATGTGTATTAGCTTGACCTTTTCTTTATTTTTGCTTTTACTTTTTTATTTTTCTTCTTTTTTTTCTTTTTTTTTTTTCACTCAGAAAATAATTTTTTTCTGTTTTGACGTCTTTATCTTTCTTTGTGCATACTCGCAGTCTTTTTTCGTCCAGGACTGTTATTGACGTTCGTTTCACAAAACATCAAAGATGGATTTTCTAAACATTCCTTTTGGTTTTGTTATGTTTTTTTCTTCCTGTTTCTTGTTGCTATTATTTTTACTTTGCTCCTTTTTCTACCATCTTTTTCTTTATTATTATTATTATTATTATTTTACTTTTTTCTTCTTTTTTCCTCTATGCAAAGGAGTTACATCGTGAAACTTAAAAAGAGTTATGTCGGCAACACAAACCCAAAATTCAAGGCGCAAAGTCGGAAAGTACGAAATAGGGGGAAAAATAGGAACAGGCAATTTTTCTACTGTACGAAAAGCTACAGATGAGAATGGACGCACATGGGCCATAAAGATTATTGATAAACACCGCTTGAAGGAGGAAAACATGGAGGACCATATGCTGCGTGAAGTGGCCGTTATGCGTTCATTACGACAGGAAAATATTATAGAGCTGCACGATGTGTTGGAGTCCGACAATCATTACTACTTGGTTCTTGAATACGTGGCGGGTGGGGAGCTTTTTGATAAAATTGTTGCCGCCAAACGCTTTAACGAGGCCACCGCCCGACACTACTTCCAACAGCTTATAGCTGGTATTCACTACTGCCACAGCAAAGGATTTGCCCATCGGGATCTGAAGCCGGAGAATCTCCTCCTGGATGAGCGTGGGGTTCTCAAGATATCCGACTTTGGTTTGAGTAATCGTCAGGATGATTCGCTTCTCATGACTGTTTGTGGTACGCCTAACTATGTGGCCCCGGAAGTACTTATGGAACGCGGATATAATGGATTATCTGCGGATATTTGGAGTTGTGGTGTAGTGCTGTACGTGATGCTCGCCGGCCGCTTGCCGTTTGAGGGTTCCAATTTGAATGCGCTGTTGAATTGTATAGAAAGGGGTCAATATCAATCGATTGGTGATGTATCGGATTCCGCGAAGGATTTGATATCACGAATGCTGGTCATAGATCCAAGTAAGCGTCTCACTGTGGACGGAGTAATGAAACATTCGTGGCTATACGGGTAAGACATCGTGTCATGTGCGTGGTGATAAATCATAAAACTATACAATGTGAGAAGTGCGGCTGAATGTGAATGTTTTCTTACCAAATTTTAAATACGCGTCAATGTGAAGCAAATATATTTGCTTAAACAGTAGAATGACGAACAGATGTCCAAAAAAAAAAATTGTTTTCTTTGTGTGATTATTTAAAAAGTTTAAAAATGAATCAGAAAAAAAAAAAGCGGCCACCCTGTGCATTTTAAAAATTTAACTTGACATTGAAGTGAAACGGAAGGTGAATCCAAGATACTTTTGGAAACAAAGGGGAAAACTGATTTGCTGTTTTAGATTAGTTGTGAATTTTCCTGTTTAATGAACGTAGCTTGGCATGTTACGTTTTTTTTTTCTTCTTTTTCTTTTTCTCTTCGTCGTGGTTGACCTACTCTCAGTTTTTTGTTTGTTTGTTTGTGTTTGTTATTATTACTACTATGGTGCAATGTATTAAATGTCCAAACATCATCTTTTCTAATTCATTTTTGTCTTTCCAGATTATTTTTTTAGAAAAACAAAAATGTTTTGCTTTGTCGTCTTTTGTTTGGTTAAAGGCGTAACCCAGTTTGCACTACTCTACTGAGTAAGGCTGGAAGAAGAAGAAAATGGTGTGTAAATAATAATAATAAAGAATGATCCAATGGTATTCTGACCAGAGAATCTAGGGATACACACGCACATATATATATATATATATATATATATATATATATATATGTACATCGTAAAAGGAGTGGGTATGGAAATGAGAAAGAAAAAGGAAGACTGCGCCAGAGTTAACGGGTTTGATGTGCCTATTTCAGAAACCCTTTAAACTATGCCTATCTTCTTTTATCTTTTTATATATGTATTATTATTTTTTGTTTTCATGGGTTAAATACACCTTTTCTCAACTCCTCCCCGTTTTTTTTTTATCATTTGGCTTTTATATTATGTTTTTTTTTTGTTTGTTTGTTATGTATTCGTAGAACTCCTCATTTTTATTGCGTTCTAAATATTATTATTATTATTATTATTTTTGGTTTGTTTTAGAGATTTTTTTTTACTTCAAATCCTTTTTTTCTTTACGTAGAAAGTGAAAAGGTGTTCATTTTTTTGTTTGTTTGTTTGTTTTACTTTTAATTTTTTTCTTTTTTTCGTAGTAGGCTAGGCGCATTCCTTTCTTAACCTTACCTTTTTTCTGTGTCGCTCTTTTTTTATTATTATTTTCTTTTCTTTTCTATTTGGTTTGTAATTTGTAAAACATCCTTTGGAGTTTCTTGTGTGGACTGCGGCATCATTAGGCCCCCATGTCTTCCGTCTGTTCTGTAGATTGGAACGACCCACCGGGTGTGGTGTCCTCTGCCCCCGTAGCGCAACCCTTTGCCGCCCTCATGTGGCACTCCTCGCAGATTGTGAGCCGCGCCTATGAGGTGGAACGGGAGTCCCAACACGCGCCGCAGCCGTCCCCCGACGCGGCGCCTCCGTCCCCAGGCCCGGCCATACTCTTTCGATGGACCGAGGACTCCATAGACGGCGTCTTGGCGGAGGCGCCGGATTGCCCCAAGGCGCTGTCGGACAGCATGTGCGCGTCCCTCCGCACCCCCCACGCGGCCCGCACCACGCAGGAGGTGCTGCACCGCACGCATCAGTGTCTGCTCGACGTCTGCGCGTGGCTCCCGCCCCCCCCGCTCGGCCCCAACCGCCCCGGCGAGGAGGCGGATGGGGGGGCGCACTCCTCCTCCAGCGCGGAAAACCCGAACGGGCGGGACGGCGCCCCGAACAGCCGCTCCTGCTCCGTCCTCTCCGCCGCCGTCGGGAGGCGGGCGGGGGGAGGCGCCCCAATCGACGCCCACCGCGCCGGCGTGGCGTACAGCAGTGAGGACGGCACGAGTGTGCCGAGCGGGGACCCGCGCCGCCGCGTAGGCGGAGGGCACCGACACAGCCGGCAGGGAAGTAGCAGTAGCAACCACCATGGGGCCGCGGGAAGTCCGCAGGAGGCGCAGGCGGTGTTGCAGTTTATTATTGGCGCCGCCTTTTCGTGTCCGTGTGCGGCGCTGGCGAAGACGCTTCAGTTCGCCATTGCGTGGGAGTTGGAGCGGCATGGACGGGTCCGAGGCGTGTTAGAAGGCGTGCGACGCTATTTAGTGCCCATTCCCACCCCGGACACCCTACCGGAGGCGAGTGAGTGGCTTTATGTAAAGAACGGCATCGCCCGCACAGCCACGTTGGAGGAGGTCGCCGCACAGCTCACGCAGGAGCAAGGCACGTGTTGGTACGGCGTCCCCTCCCCGTCCGCCGCGCTGCCCATGTTGGTGCGCAGTTTGGAACGATTCCCCGAGTTGGAGGCGTTGCGCGGCGCCTTGGCGTGGGCCGAGGAGAGTGACGTGACGACGCCCATAAACACCACCCCTATCAGTTCCCTTCCTGTAGGCGGTCGACGTCTTGGGTCAGGTGCCTTACGGGGTCGAGCGAGTTGGACGAATGTAACGTCCGATGTTGCGCTCGCCAACCCCGCCGCGGTGGTGGTGGATGAGGAGGAATTGCGGCGACAAACGCTTTGGTCGGCGTTGCGGTGTTGTGCCCTTCTCCTCCCCCGCCCTGTCGCGGCGGAGCGGCGGGATATGCTCTATCGCATCTTTATAGAAATGGGAGAGGTGCCGCACTACTACTCCCTCCTCTCCGCCTACCCTGACCTGCTGCGGACGCACCACATTGCCTTTCAGTATATTCTCTTCGAGGAGGGACCCCTTCCGATTGCGGAGCGTCTCATGATTGCCCTTATGGCCGCAAGTCGTCAGAGGTGTGAGTACCTCGTCTGCCGCTTTGGGGCCATGTTGATGCGATTCAGCGAGAAGGACCTCGCTGGGGATAGCAGCGATTGCGTGGGGGAGGCGTGGCTGCTGCGCGGTCCGCCCCCCCGACTGCAAATGCTGCAGCGCCTCATCGCCCTCGCCACGCATGTGCCGTGGCTCGTCAACGTGGACGAGATACGCGCCGTGATGAGCGCGGGTTGGGGCGTGACGGGTCTCATGCAGGTGATGAGTATCCTCGCCGAGACCCTCTCACTGTGTAGTTTTATTATGGGACTCTTTGTGCCGAACGATCCGTGGACCTCCGCCGCCCTCCCCCGCGCCATGGCGGCGGCCCTCTCCGCCTCTCCGCCGGGAGCGGCGCGGAGTCACCAAAGCGGCCTCGACTTTGCGCGCTACACGGGCGTCGATGAGATTGTGACGGAGAATCGCATCAAAGGCTCCTCCGGGATGAACCCGTGGACGCTGTGGACGGGAACCTTTAACTGGCACGAGCAGGGCGGGACGGTGATGGAGCAGTACTACCCGGGGGCGGCGGCGTTGATGAACAACGAACTCGACGCCTTCGCGGCGGTGGTGCGACAAATGACGCCGTCGGACTGCGTCGGTTTAACCCGCGCGGAGTACACCCCGGCGTACGCCTTCCGCTCCCTGCAACTCTACGTGCAGAACATCATGGGATTCATGGTCGATGACTACCCGTACAACAGCATCAACAAAGTCCTCCGTCGTCAGGCCAAGTGGTTTGCGCAGAGCTGCACCATGCGCCCCGAGACGCTGACGGCGCCGCAGATCCAACTCTGGACCCCGTTGTCCGGCGGAAGGCCAAGCGAGGCGGCGCCGGATGGGGAGCGGGGGCAGGAGCAGGACCTGATGGACTCCCTCCTAAACCAACGCGGCCCGTTCACGCTCAGTATGCACCCGTCCTCCGGCTGCCTCTCCTCCGCCTCGTCAGGGGGGACGCATGGGGGCGGGCGGACGACATGGACGGAGCCGACACGGGAGTTAACGCAATCCGCACTGAAACTGCACGAGGAGCGTCTCCTCTTTGTTTTGGCGCTCGCAACGATGGAGGCGCGAAAGGAGGGACTCCTCGCCGTGCTGCTGTACCCCATGTGGGTCATTCTCAACAACATGTAAACCACACAGCGCGGAGAAAGGGGAGGGGGGGGGGAGGTAGGAACACAAAAGAGAAGAGAAAAGGTGAAGCGAAAAAAAGAAGAGAGAGAGAGAGAGAAAAGGAAAGATAATGAGGAAACCAACAAATGGGAAAGAAAGAAGAGAAAAAGAGAGGGAAACCTCAAAAAAAAAAAAAAAGGAGGGAGGAGGAGGAGGGAGATGAAGAAATGTCTCTCTTGGCTTGTTCCTATTCTTTCTCTTTCTCTCTTTCTCTATTTCTATTTCTTTTTTTTTTTTCTTTCCTTCTTTCTTTCATTTCTTTCTCTTTTTGTTGTTGTTGTTTTTGTTTTTGTTGTTGTTGTTGTTGTTGTTACCAGACGAACGAACAAGCAAACAAGGAAGAAACAATAAAAGCAATATTCGGGGAGGAATTCCAACAAGTTCAAAAATGGTGAAGGGAAAAAGAAGGAGAGAAAAAAGAGAAAAAGAAATGAACACGTACTCAAAACCAAAAAAGAAAAAAGAAAAAACGGAAAAAAAAAAAGAGAAAAAGATATGCGTTTTGGAAACAACAACACCAAAAAAGGAAAGGGGTAAAATTCAAAAAAGTGAAAGTACGCAATATGAAAAAAAAAAAATCCAAAATGAAGAGAAATGCGACAAATTCAAAAGAAAACAACAAAAAAAGAAAGAAAGAAGATAATGATATGAATATATAAAAAAAGTTTTTTTTTTCTCTGCACAACGTGTTCAAACATTTGTGTTTGTGTTTGTGTGTGTGTTGAAAATGTCATGTTTATTTTTCTTCTTTTTTTTGTGTGTGTATATTTGTTTGTAAACTCTTCTCTTTCAAAAAAAAAAGAAAAAAAAAGAAAAGCTTTTAGCACAAAACTGTGAAGAGGAATTTCTCACAGATCCTCTCTAGAACGAAAAATGTGTATGACTCTCTTTCCCTCTGACATTTTTCATTTTTGTTTGTTTCTCACTGTTTAATGCTTTTTTTCTTTTTCTTTTAAAGACATCCATTTGCGATGTACAAGTGCTTTTAATATTTATTTATATTTGTATTTGTTGTTTGCTTATGTTTTTTTGTTTGTTTGTTTGGTTTTACATTGTCAGTAATGAAATTTTAAATATATGTTTATACTTTTTTTCTGATAAATTATATATATTTTCTCCTTTTTCTTTTCTTTTCTCTTTTTTTCTCTTTTTGTACGCATTTGCATAAGTAGGTATTTTGTTTCAGTAGGGAAGTAAAGTGCTTTACTCTTTTTTGTTTGTTTGTTTTAACAACAACGAAAGGAACGACAACAAAAGAAGAAAAGAAAAAAAGAAAGAAAACTTTCCAAAGCGGAAAACCGACAAAAAAGAAAAGGAAAAATAAAATTTAAAAAAAAGGTGAAAGAGAAGTTATACTTAGAAAAACCAAGTAACAAAGCAAAAAAAGGTTATTATTCTTTTTTGCTTAAGCGTTATTTCTTTTTTTTTTTTTCTTCGAACAACGAATTAAAAGAGAAACGAACGTTTAGATTGACGCTTTGGTTTCTTTTCTTTTTTTCTTTTTGTTCTCTTTTTTTTTTTTTTAAGGATACTTTTATTTTTGTTTTGTTTGTTTGTTTCTTTGAGTTGTTTATTTTACGCATTTTTGCTGTAATTTTCCAAAAAAAAAAAAAAGAGGTTAAACTCTCACTTTTCAGTGATTTCAACAAAACAAAACACAAATATATATATATATATTTGTGTACAAATAAGCTTTTTTTGTTTTCTGTTGTTGTTAGCTTAGTTTGTTTGTTTTTCTTATTACTGCAATAGTAGCAGATAAATAGGAGAGGGAAGAAATAGCACAAGGAACAAATCAAAAAGGAAGAAAAAAAAAGGAAAGAATAGCTAAGGAGTTGAAAAAACCGGAGAGCACCGAAAGCGGTTGACATCCATCCTTTCTAAAACAAACGAAACGAAAGAGAAACGAAGAAAAAAAAAACAAGAGGAACAAAAAAAAGAAGAGTTAGTGAGTGAGTAATTAAGAGAAGAAAAGAAAAGAAAAAGCGAAAACCAAAAACTAGAATAACACACACACACACACACAAAAGAGAAGATTAATTAAAAAAGACAATAAACGAAGAAGGCCAATACAAGGAAGAGTACCAAGTAAACGGCAGGGGGGAAAGGAACGAATCGACACGGGAAGCCAACAGCAACAACAACAACAGGAAGAAGAAGAAGAAGGAGAAGAGAAAGAGGAGTTACAAAAAACACACCCCACACTTTCCCCTCTCCCCCAAACAAGAGGAGAAAATGCTTGACGAGAGTTCCCATGATGGCGAGGAGGACTTCATCTTCAGTGAGTACGCCATTGACGACACCCTCGACCCCCTCAACCGCCTCCTCAACTATCACTCCTCCGGCTTTTCCCTTCAGCGTCTTGTGTTGCTGCGCGAGCTCAACGAAACCGCGCAGTTTGCCGGTTACAAACAGAGTGCCGAGATGATTGTACCTCTTCTGGCCGGATTCACCTCCGACTGTGAGCCCGTTGTTCGCCAAATGCTTGTGGAACAACTTCCCGAGTTTGCCAACTTCTTTCTCGTGCATGGTGGGGGAGATGGGTATGAGTTCTTGCTCAATAAATTCCTCCCCATTGGATTTGAGTTGCTTGTAGACAAGAATGTCGAGGTCGGTGCCTCCGCGCTGGAGTCGTTGAAGAAGTTGGCCCACCTTGTGCGTCCGGAGCATGTGCAGCTGCACTTACTCAACGTCGTCGTCATGCTCGCCCATGATGAGCGGGCGGAGGACTACCGCGTGGTGGCGGCGCGTTTGTTTAACGAACTCGCCGACATTTTTGGCCCCGAGTGCTGTTTAAAAGATGTCCTCCCCGAGTTGGAGCTTTTGGCGATTGATAGCAACTTCAGCGTCCGCGCGGCGGTCGCGAGTAACTTGGGCAATGTGGCCAAAGTCGTGACGGACCCGTACGCGGAGACGGTTGTGCTTCCCATGTACGTGAATCTCTGCCAGGACGAGGTTTGGGGTGTGCGAAAGGCGTGCGCGCAGAGTGTGGAGGCGCTCTCCACAAGCGTCAGCCCCCGCGTTCGGGCCACCATGATTGTGCCGACCTTCTGCAACTTCTTTGAGGACACCTCTCGTTGGGTCCGCAACGGGGCCTATGAGCTGCTCGGGAGGCTCATCCACTCCCTCCAGAGCGAGGACGTGAGCCCGGCGCTGCTGAAGCTCTACACGGATATGGCCTTCAAGGAGGACAACGGCGACACGGAGTACAGCGACCCGTGCGCCTTCACCTTTCCCGCCGTCGTGCAGGTCCTCGGGCGGTCCCGATGGGAGGAGGTCAGCGACGCCTACGCGACGCTCCTAAAGGACGTGAAGTGGAAAGTACGCAAATCGCTCGCCCACTCCCTGCACGAGCTCGCGCGCATTCTGGGCCGCGACATCACGGAGGCGCACCTCGTCTCCGCCCTGGAGCTGCTCCTGCGCGATCTCGACGAGGTGCGCGTCGGCGTCGTGCTGCACATGGACGCGTTTCTCCAAATCGTCGGCCCCAAAACACGCGAACGCCTCGTCCCGCTCCTCTGCAACGCCCCGCTCGAGAGCGAGAACTGGCGCCTGCGGAACGTCGTCGCGCAGCGCATTGGGGACGTTGGGGTGCTGCTCGACCCGACCCAAAGTGCGGCGCTCGGGAGTGTGCTGAGTCTCGTCCTGCGCCTCCTCGACGACAGCGTGATGGAGGTGCGGCGCTCGACCTATCGATCGGCGGCGGTGCTGCTGACGCACGTGGCCGACGCGGGGCGGGAGGCCACATACGGGGAGTACGTCGACACCCTCGTCGAGCTCGCGGAGAAGACGGGGTTTCGCAGTCGGCTCATCTTTCCATACATCGTCACCGAACTCGCCAAGCTCGGGGCGGCGGCGCTGGCGGAGAAGTACTTCGCAAAGGGATTGCTGCGGTTGGCGCATGATGAGGTTAGCAATGTGCGGCTCGCCGTGAGGGCCGCAATGCAGGAGTTGGGCAAAGCCGACCCGCACTTCCTCGAAATGGATAGAAACCAACAAATACTTAACGCACTCCTCGAAAAGGACGAACATGATGGGCCATCGGCGACATATGTTGCCCAAAACGCCACATCATCTCCTTCCACCTAACGTTGAATGAGAGAAGAGTGAGAGAAGGATGTGGGAGGAGGGGGAAAGAAAGAACAAGAAACAAAAAAAAAAAAGAGAAGGTGAAGAAAAGAGAAAAAAGAAAAGAGAAAAAGAAGACAAAAGGGGAATGCATGAAAAAGGAAAGAGAATAGCAAGAAGTTCTTAAACAAGAAACAAACCAACAAAGAAGAAGAATTTGGAAAGGAAAACAAAATGAAAAAGAAGAGGTTTAAAAAAAAAAAAAGAAAGGAGAGAAGAGTTGGGAATTCCCCCCTTCACAACAACAACAACAAAAAAAAAGAATGAAAACAAACAAAAAAAAATAGTTATATTTATATTTATTTATATATATTTATTTATATATAAGGACAACAAGAACAAAATCAACAACACAAACAGACAAACAAACATTGAACAAAAAAAAAAAAGGAAGTGGAACGGAAAAGAAGCTCGTAGTTGATGGAATGCGATGTGTGATGTTGCGGATCTGTGTGTGGGCTCAGTTGTGCTTTTTTTTTCTTTTTTTTTTTTTTGTCATTATGGTTATTTTTGTTGTTGATCTTTTGAGGTTTTTGTTTTTGTTTTTCTGATGCTTGAGTAATGTGCATTGCATTTAAAAGAGAACAGAAGAAAGAAAAAAAAAGAAGTGAAAGATCATTTTATGTCTACGCAATGAAAATATAGTTGTGAATTATGCTCTTCCTTTCATTCACATTGGATACTTAAAGTGGATATTTACACAAATAAACACAAAAACAACAAAACGAAAAGAAAAGAAAGAAACTATTTGAAGAAAAACACCAACAAAAAGATGAAAGACGACTCTATTTAAATGTGAGGAAAGAAAGGAAAAGGAAGAATAAAGCAAAGAGACAACAACAACAAAAAAAAAAACCGAGAATGTCGTGAAAAAGCATAGCGTCAGAAAAAAAAAAGGAAAAAAAAAGAAAGAAAGAAAAAGAAGAAGAAGAAAAAGACGAAGAATAACGAAACATAAACAAAGCGAAAAAGAAGAACACAATCTGATTGTAGAATTGATAAGCAAAACGATGATAATGAGATTACAGAACACATTCGGTAATGACATCAGACAGCGATTTGCTTTTTCTATGTTTTGTAAGCTCACGAAAATGATAAAAAGTAAAAAAGAAAAAGACAACAACAAAAAAGTAGAGAAGAGAAGAAAACAAACAAATTTACACCAACAACAACATCAAAAAAGATATATGTGTTGAAAAGAAAGTAAGAAGAAGAAAAAAGAAAGAGACTAGTAAGAAGGAATACAAAGAGAACTTGGAGGTAACGGAACAAATTTAGGTGAAGAGAAATGACAAAAAAGCAATGAAAAGTATAGAATAAAAAGTTATGTATTTTTCTTTTTGTATATACATATATATATATATATATGTATCAAGTAAAGAAAACTAAAATAAAATAGAACAAAGGTGACACAACAGGATGAGGAAATGAAAAGTGTCTTCTTTGAGTAATCCCTGTTTATTTTGAACTTCACTTTTGTCAACACAATCCAATTATGAACATCGCAAGTGCAAAAGTGTGATGACGACTATTTCTTTTTCTTTTTTGTCTTTCTTTTTGTATGTATATATATATATATATATATATATATATATATATATATATATATATTTATTTATTTATTGGAAAGCATTTCCCCTCTTTGGTTGCTGTCTCGGGTTGCGTTTGACAAGGATTGAAAAGGAAAAGATTATTAAAGTGAGGAAAAAGGCAAAATACTAATCCAAGCGAAAATACAAGAAAAGAAGGAAAGAAAATTAAGAGGACAATAAAAATATCTTTTCAAAATGACTTTGGAAAGAAAGGAAATAGGAACTAAAATAACCCAATAGAAAATCCGAAAAAAAAACAAGAATGATATTATTGACGTAAATGAAAAAAGAAAGGAATAATGTAGGCGAGGAGGAAAAGAGTGTGATAGGCATTTCTGTTTTCTCTTCTTTTCCTCCAATCCTTTTTGTGTGGTGGAGTCTATTCCCTCAATCGTCTCTACAGGATTTTAGCTTTTTGGTTAACTTTCTTTGAGAATTTTTACTCTTTTTTTTTTTTCTCTTTGGAAAAATTTATTTACCCGAACCTCTATGCGTCTTTATGTTTTCTGTGCTTTGGGGTTTTTGTTTGTTTGTTTGTTTGTTTGTATACGCGCGTAGAGTTGTTCAATGCTTATTTGCTCCTTCCCTTTGTGTGTATACACAGTGACTTTCACTCCCTTTTTACTGTTTGTTCTCTTTTTTTTTTTTTTTTGCGGATGCGTTTTATAAACACAAATATATATATTTACGCGTATGTATGTATTCAAAGTAAAAGAGGTATGATATTTTTGTAAGGAAAACAAAAAAAAAAAAGATGATGCTGTGGTTGAAAGCACTTTTTTTTTGCTTTTTTTTTTAAATGTCTTCTTGTTATTCTGCACCATATATTTATATTTTATATATTCATTTATTTGTTTGTGAGTGATTCTGAATGCTTTTATGTGATTTTTTTTTTGTTGTTGGTGTTGTGGTGTGTGTACGTTCTCTCAATTCCGCGACACGAACAGCCATTGTTTGTTTGTCTGTTTTCGCGTGTATGTGTGTGTGTTTGTGTGTTCCATTTTCCCTTCTCGTTTCCTTAAAAAAAAAATTTTTTTTTCTATTTACATATGTATCTGAGTGCGTGTGTCTATTATGTTTGTGTTGTTGAGACCAAAACATCAATACAAAATATGTTTAAAAGATGTATATATATATATATATATATATCTTATTTGTTGTTTTTGTTGTTAAAAGTACTATTCAAATGTTTTCCTTTTTTTTTCTTTTTTCTTTCTTTGAACTTCCTTCAGCGTGTGTGTTTGTTTCTGCTTTTTATTGGTCCGTCAAAAGTAGAATTGTGAGTAAAACATACACAATTATATAACTTTACTTCGACAAATTTCGAGGTAAATAGAAACCAAAACAAAAGTACCGAAAGACATCACTCGAATAGATTTTGGAACTCGAGGTACTCTAAGGGGACAAAAAGGAGAAGAGTGAAGGAAAATAAATCCATTCCAAAGATTTAGAAAGTTTTTTTTTTTCCTTTTAGTTCCACATCTATATATTTGTAATTTTTTCCCACACTTTTATATATAAATATAAATATTTATATTTATATTTATATATTCTCTCTCTGGTCTTTAGACACACAGAGGCCCCATTTCTTTTGTTTGTTTGTTTGGCGCGTGTCATGGACGTTCGACGGCCCAATTCCCCCAATGGTCGCAATCCAACACGTTTCCCGCTTTCCAACCCAAACGAAGCCGTCCCTTCCCAATCCCCCCCATCGTTGGAACCATGGCGTCCCCAGGTCAAGCACACCACCGATCGCCCATCGGGAATGATGGCGCGTCGCATTCTCCCTCAAACCTCTCATCCCCGCCACCGCCCGCTTGAGGAGGCGGACGGGACGCGTTTGTGTGCGCCGAACGCCCCGTCCCCAATCCCCATGGCGGCCGACGCCGCTCGGAGGGACTACGCCCCCAATCCCCAGCGCTTTCTCACCTCATTGGAACTCCTCAACGCGCTCGTGGAGGCCGATGGAAAGGTGTTTGACAACCGCAGATGGGTGACGCAGTTTGCGGCGGGGGCGCGACGGGCGGAGTTGCGTCGCACCGACTTACTCCCCATTTGGTTTATAGTGACGGCGGAGTGTGTGGTGTTGGTGGACCTCAACGGCACGGCGCAGCACCGCAACTACACCACACTTCGCTCATTGATGACCGCCGCCGCCGCCGCCGCGTTGGATGGTGTTGTGTGTACGCTGCACGACGCGATGCGCACGGGACACATGCGATTGCCCCAAACAAAGGCGGAGGCGCAGACAATGTCGATCCCAATAGGAACAGACGTTCATTTTGGTGTGCCCATTGCCGTCCTCTTTCGTCACCCGGAGATGCGGCTTTCCATTGTGCGTGATATTTGTCAAATCTTTTTCCCATCTCTTCTCCAAGACGCGTACCCAAATGGGGTGGCCATTCGTGGGGAGTGGAACCCCTCGCTGTTACATTCCCCAAACCACTTGACGCTCTCCGCAAGTGTGCGGGAGGCCATACGCACACACATGCCAACCAACAGACCCTCTTTTAACACGCTCCAACCAAACACGCTCCAACCAAACACTTCTCAATCGGTGTTGTCCGTGACACCCGCCCCAAAGGCGACGACCTCTCCGTGGAGCGGCAACGGCACCTCTTCGCACTTCATGTCGTGGTTAACCCCGTCAAACCCAAACGATGCGCCAAACCCGTCCTGTCATAAAGTGTGCCATGGCATTCTCCTCCACACCCCGCGTGGGCCATTGGAGTTGGTGGTGTCCCCCCCAAGTGCAAACGTGACGACGGCGGATGTAAAGGCGGCGTTGTTGCGTTCCGTCTTGGGGCGCTCACTGCGCCTTCAACGGGAGGCATTGCAGTTACAGTACACCGCCTCAACCGCCCCACTCGAGGAGGCGGAGGTGGTGAACGCACACTACGCGGTGCTTCGACTGCGAACCAAACCGCGCCAAACGTGAGGGCACACACACACACACACAAAAAAAAAAAAAGGTGTTTGATGGAGAAAACGAAATCGACGAAAATGGAAACGGAAGCATTTTGGAAAGGAAATAAAGAAAAAGAGAGGAAACGAAGAGGTGTGTGTTTTGGGGGGGGAATGTGTACATTGCTGAAGCGTTTTTATTATTTTTTTGAAATAGCACTACATTTGCTTCACTTTGGTGTTAATTTTTTTTTCTTTTTTTTTTGGGGGGGGGGCGAGGAAAGTGCTGAGGAAAGAAAAGAAAAAGGGGAAAATAAAAATAAAAAGGTTTTTTTCTGTTGGTGTTGTACATAAATTTGTGTGTTCAACAAGTGCGTATGCGAACGTGGTGTTTAGTATCTTTGACCTTTCATTGAGCGAAGACAAAAAACGTCGAGAGATGAAATTATTTTTTTTCCTTTTTTTTATCTCACTGTTGATGGTTGCGACGTTGTTAATGTATTGCGCTTTTTTTTTTTGTCTTTCTCATCCGAAAAATGAATCGACACCCAAAAACAAAATGTAAATAGTTAGAGAAATAGTTTCTTTTTTCTTTACTTTCTTTATTTGCTTTGATTATTTGATTATTTGCACAATTTTTTTTTCTTTTTTGGTTTGTTATCATTTTACTTCCCCTTCTCTATTCCTACACAGTGCTGGAGGGAGAGAGAGGCAATGAAAGAGAAAAAGAAAAAAAAAAACGTATGAGAACAAATCGAAAAAGAAAAGAATAAAATATTACGTTCAAAAAAGCAAAAAAGTGATAATACTTTTATTACTTTTTTGTTATGTTCGAATATTGTGATTATGCAAACGATTGAACGCAATTGAGTAGTTTCTTCTTTTATTATTATGATTATTGACAATTTTATACCGTTCTGTTTCCTTCTATTCCCCTTCTTCTCTCTCTCTTTTTTTTTTTTTCTGTTGTCGTTGTTCGTTTGCTCCGTACGAATCATATTACTGAAGCCTTGTGAAGTTTGCAGCCGTGCTATTCACGATTGGTCATTTTATTTCAGTTATTCATGTTGTTATTGTTTGACGCTACCGCTCTTCTTCTCACTTTTTTTTTTTGTTGTTTCGTCTATACGGTGTGATTTTACTGTTTGTATCATTTTCTTCAATCCTTTAGATGGCGTTACCATGTACACCCATGTATACACAAACCAAAAACGTTACTTTTTTTTTTCTTTTTCTCTTTCTCTTTTATTTCATCTTTTTTGTTTTTTTTTGTTTTTGTGTGTGTGTGATAGTTTCAACCGAATTTTAACTAGTTTTTCTATTTCTTTTATTATATTATTAGTCTCCGGTCAAGAAGAAAGTGAGGAGACCCCAAGCAGAGTAAGCATCTCTCATCCAACTAACAAGACCCCTACACCGTCGCAAGAAGGATATATATATATATATATATATATATATATTTATATATATTTATATATATATTCCTTTATTTCTACATTTTCGCAAAGAAGTCTCTTTCGATCAACGCGTCTCGACCCCCCCCCCAAATGCGTTTTGCCTCTCGTTCCGCCCTTCTTTGCGCGCCGTTTGCCGCCCTCCGCCACGCGTCCTCCGTGGTGGACGAGCTGAAGGACGCCATCCTCGCCCGCCACCGTCTCGAGGAGCCAAAGATAAAGATCCTCAAGGAGAAGTTCGGCAAGGAAAAGCTTAGCGACGCCTCCATCGACAGCGCGTATGGCGGAATGCGGGGCATCACCGGCCTCGTCTACGAGCCCTCCCTGCTCGACCCGAACGAGGGCATCCGCTTCCGCGGCCGCACCATTCCCGAGTGCTGCGCGCAGCTCCCCAAGTCCTGGCTCGGCGGCACCGCGCCGCTGCCGGAGGCGATGCTTTGGCTGCTCCTCACCGGCGCCGTCCCGACCGCATCGCAGGCGCGCGCGCTCTCCGGTGAGATCCACAGCCGGCGGAATGTCGCCGCCGCCGCCGCCGCCGCCCGCGCCCTCTCCGCCCTCCCGGACGCGGCGCATCCCATGACGCAGCTGAGCGTCGGCGTCCTTTCGCTGCAGCCGCTGTCGAAGTTCGCCGCCGCCCACACCGCGCGGGCGTCGAGCAAGGCGACGTATTGGGAGTACGCGCTGGAGGACGCCCTCGACCTCCTCGCCCGCGTGCCGGAGGTGGCGGCGATGGTCTACAACCGCCTCGTCCACGGCCGGGCGGAGGCGGCGTGCGCGGCGGAGGCGGGTTTGGACTGGGCCGCGAACTTCACCGCCATGCTCGGCTTCAGCGACCCGCAGTTTTGGGACGGCATGCGGCTGTACCTCGCGATCCACGCGGACCACGAGGGCGGGAACGTGTCGGCGCACACGACCACACTCGTCGCGTCCGCGCTGAGCGACCCGTACCTCGCGCTGTCGGCCGGACTCAACGGCCTCGCCGGGCCGCTGCACGGGCTCGCCAACCAGGAGTCCCTCGAGTTCATCTTCGAGATGCGCGCGCGGTGCAAGGCGGCGGGGCTCGACCTCCGCAACCGCACCGAGCTCGCCGCGGGGCTGGAGAAGTTCACGTGGGAGATCCTCAACGCGAAGCGCGTCGTGCCGGGATACGGACACGCCGTGCTGCGCCGCACAGACCCGAGGTACACGTGCTTTCAGGAATTCTGCGCCGCGCACTTTCCCGATGATGAGCTCTTTCTGCTCGTCGACACCATCTACTCCATCATGCCAGGCATCCTCACCAAGCATGGGAAGACGAAGAATCCGTACCCAAATGTGGACGCCCACTCCGGCGTCGTGCTGCAACACTTTGGACTCACACAAATGACATATTACACCGTTCTCTTTGGGGTGTCACGCCAAATTGGGGTCCTCGCCGGGGTGATTTGGGATCGCCTGCAGGGAAGGCCAATTGAGCGGCCAAAGTCGACCACAACGGAGACGCTCATCAAGAAATTCAACCTCTAGGAGGGAAACGAGAGGTGAAGGGGAAACTAGAAGGAGGGGGAGAAAATCTTTGTTTTTGAAAACCATTACCTTTTCCTTCTTATATATATATATATATATAGATAGATATATATTATTATTATTATTACTATTATTGTTTTTCTTCGTTTATTTGTTGGTTTGTGTTTGTGTTTGTGTGTGTGTGAGTGAGAGAAAGAAGAAGTGTGTTTTAGCGTTAGTAATGAGACTTTTTTTTTTTTTGAATTGTGTTTTATTGTTTCATCCCTTTCGTTTTCTCGTATTGAAGAGGAGATAGTGAGGGTTTTGAACTGTAAAAACGGTTTCATTCAAAAACTAAACAAAAAAAAAATAAAGTGAAGGACGATTCGATGAAAATATGAATTTATCGAAGATGAGGAAAGCAGAACGTGACAAACACACAAACATGTACGGCACATTTTTGACAAAACAAAACAAAACAAAAAAAAGAACGACGAAACGCATCCAAAAAAAAAAAAGAGAAAAGAAAAAGAAGAAGAACGATATTGAGAAGAAAGAATAATGAAGAAATATGAAGGAAAAGTGTATCCTTTATATATATATATATATATATAGTTGTTGTTGTTGTTTTCTTTTTCTTTCTTTTCCTCTCTTCATATATGTAAATGTATTTAGTGTACACGAAAATGTACATTTTTATACAAATATGTTTTTTTGCTTTTTTCTGTGTTTCTTTTTTTTATTTTATTTTTTTAATTATGTTTGTTTGTTTGTGTTATGTTCTCCACTTTATCCGAATGAAAGAAACAAACAAACAAAAAAAACCCAATTCGACAACGCTGTAAACTAAAAAAACAAAGAAAAAAAGCCTTAAAAAAAGAGGAAAAGGAAAAATATTAAAAGAAAAATGCAATGAAAGGAAAAAAAGAAAAAAATACCAAAACGAAAATTAGTAGAAAAGAAAGAGATGATGTGAAAAATACTCAAACTAGTCAAGAAAACAAAAAGACGAGCAACCAAACAAAAAAAAAACCAAAGAGTATATATATATATATATGTTTATGTTTATGTGTGTGTGTTTCGCTTTTTTTTTTTTGTACTCATTTTGTGTGAGAATTACAAAAAAAAAAAAGAAAAAGAGAACACAAAAACACACACACAAAAAAAAAAAAATGCTCCTTTTAACGCCGCGCTGTCATTGCAATGAACGAACGAGACTAAACAATAAGTAAATTGACAATGTGTAGAACAGCGAGAAAACGAAACGCAAAAAGAACAGAAAAAAAGAAAAGAAAAAGAGACACATTTACACCAAACAACACACACACAAAAGAAACAAAAGTGGAAAAGGAAAAACGGAACACAACGGAGCAAACATCCGCACGAGGAAAAGAAAAAAATGAAGTAAATATTTATTTACATACTTATTTTTAGGAATTGTTTTTTTTTGTTGTTGTTGTTGTTTATCATTTTATGAATGTCTAAAGAAAAACAAAAAAGGAAGAAAGATTTCATATTTGGGAAACAAAAAATGAAAAACAATGAAAAGTTTCATTTTTCGTTTTTGTATGAAACACACAAATCCCCCCAAAAAAGGACAAAATGAGAATAAAAGATTCACAAAAAAGAAAAGAGAAAAAGAAATGGACGCGTAAAGAATTAAAATTTCTCTTCAATTTTTTGTGTTTATTTCGGCAAAAAAAGAAAAACGAATAAAAATAACAAAAAAAAAAAGATTTTTCGTTTTTGATAACAAAAACATTTGCGTTTGAGACTAACTTTGCTTTTTGCTACAAAAAAAAAAAAAAGTATGAAAGAATTTAAAAAAAAAAAAGAACAATGAAAATGAAAATGAAAAAAAAAAAGATGTAAACGACACACAAAATATTTATGTTTTCGATGCGATTTCGATAATGAAAGGAGAAAAATAATTATTAAAACAACAAAAAAAAAGAGAGATGTCCTCAAAGCGAAAAACTTACACGTAAAAAAGTTCTTTAAAAAATGAATGAAAGAGTTTTTTTGCGAAACAAAAAGAGGAAAAATTCCCCCATCGCATTCCCTTTCTCCTAAAAAAAGAAGAAAATCGATGAGAGCAAATCTTTTTTTTTTTTAGGTTTTTTTTATGTTTTTTTTTTTGCTGTTTTCAATGATTTGTTAAGTGAAATTGCGATGAACTAACGCGTTTTGAGGTGTTGTTTGAAATGTATGAGAATTCCCCAATAGTTTTCTTTTTTCTCAAAAGAAAGAAAAATTTCTCTCATTTTTCATTCCTTTTTTTGGGGGGAGATTTATTTGTGTATTCGTTAGTTTGCTGAGCGTTTTGTTTGAGTTATCATTACAAGTTTTTTTTTTTTTTAGTCATTTTTTTTTGTTTTTATGTTTTTAAATATATATATATATATTTATATATATATATGTTTATTTGCCGTTTTTATTTCATTTTATTTTCCCTTATCGCCTCTCTTTTTTCTTTTGCGTGTTTTTTGGAGCGCGTTTTTTTGTTATATTTATTTATGTTTTTTAAATATTTATGGGTTTTTTTCCCATTTCTTTGAAATATCTGAAAAGAACAATCGATTTTTTTTTGTGTGTGTTTATTTCGTCGATGCGCTCCGATTCCTCAATTTTGTTTTGTTTGTTGTGTTTTTATGTTTTGTTTTGTGTGTTTTCTTTTTCTTTTTTCGTTTTCCCTCTATTTGCTCAAATTGTTTGACAAATTTCTCCCCCCACAAAAAAAGAAAAGAAATTTGAGAGTTGTCAAAAAAAAGGAAAAAAATAATTCAAATCCTCTCTTTTCCTTTCCTTTCCGCTTTTTTCGTTTTTCCATTCCTTTCGCATTCACTTTTGTGTACAAAAATGGTAAAGAAAGAACAAACAAACAACAAATTAAAAGAAAAGATTTAAAAAAGTTCCCCGAAAAAAAGAAGAAGGCGGAATTCAACAACAACAACAAAAAAAAAGAGTGCGAAATGTCTTTTTTTTTATTTGTTTTTTGTTTTTGTTTTTGTTCTTTTAAATTACTTTTAATGTCTCACAAGTACAAAACACAACAAATAAAGATCAACGAAGAATGATTTAAAACTCCTTTTTTGGTAATGTGATTATAAAAAGGAAACACAACAAAAGGAAACCAAAGAAAAAGAAAATAGGCAAAAGAGAAAAAGAAAATTTATATAAATATTTATAATATACAAAAACAAAAAAAAAAAGGAATTCTAAAAATGACAGAAAAAAAAAAAACGAGAATTTGATTTGTTTTTCTTTTTGAATTGTAAAAAAAAAAAAAAGACAATAAGAAAAACGGTGATTTTTCATTTCACATTTCTCGTTATGATTAAAAAGATTTTGTTTTGTTTTTGAGAATACTCTCACCGTGTATTGTGAAAATTCTCAAAACAAACAAAAAAAAATATATATATATATAAAGAAAGAAACAAAAAGTATTGTGTATTTTTATTTATATATATTCCCTTTGCCGCCTGTAGTAACAGAAGAGGAACTGTTTTCTTTGTTTTTGATTTCGTTTTTGTTCTGTTTTTTTTTTTTTTTTTGTTTTGTTTTTCGTTTCGGCGAAATTTTTTTTTCTTTTTTTATTTTTCTCTCCCCTTTTCAAATCCACTTTTTTCTATAGAAATTATATCAAACGATTTTTTTAATTATTATTACTATTCAATGTGAGTTTTTATTGTTTTTTTTTTTTTTTGATTGATCTTTTTTTTTTTTTTTTCGTTTCTCTTTGTTTTTTTGCTTCAAAAAAGAAGAAAAAAATGACAACAAAAAAGCAAACAGAAAATGTTTTTACATATTTATGAAAAAGAACCTTTTTTTTCGTCGCGTTCGGGAATGGACCAAAAATAAAAAAAGAGAAGAGAATGTTTTTTTTTTATGTTTTAAATGAAACAAACAAATATTTTAAGAAAAAAAGAAAAGAAAAGAGAAGGAAAGAAAGAAAAATAATTATATTTAAAGAGTACGTGATAACGTACGCCATAAAACAAAAAAAAAATATTTTTTTTTTGATTGATAATAAGAAAAAGAAAGAAAAGAAGACGCAATTTTTTTTTTTGATTTGATTTGTTTTTTTTTTTTTTTGCTTTTTGCTTAGCTATCTTTTGTTGTTGTTTTTTGTGTTGAATCGTAAAGCGACGAAAACGGAATATGTTTACATGTCTCATCGTTTCGTTGGATTTTCTCGTTTCTGCCAATTTCTTTGGTGTGCGCAAAATTCAACCATTACATGTTATCTTTATTATTATTATTATTGTTTTCTTTATGTGTGTGATTATTGCGATTATGTACGTGTGTGCCGTCTCTTTTTTTGTTTTTTGTTTTGTTTTTCTCTCACTCTTTCTCTTTCACTTTTCTTTTTGTCTTTCGGGTCTGCAAATGTGTGACGCTTTCTATGTACGTAAAAAATTTGGGAAAAGGTATTGCATTGGTGCTTCTTGAACGTCAGTGCTTTTTTATTTATTTTATATTTGTTTTACTTTGTTTTTGTTTTTGTTTGGTATGCCTAAAAAAAAAAAAGGAATATTTCATATTCTGGGAGTATAAATGGAAACGTTTATGAGTGTTTTTTAATGCATGAATAAATGTTTTTTTGTTTATTTTTGTGCTTCGATTTCTTACGTGCATTTACATTTATTTTTTATTCTCTCTCTTTTTTTTTTCTTAATCTTTTGATTACATTATTATTATTATTATTACTTTGTTTTGTTTTTGTTTCTTTCGTGCACGTAAAACGACTTTATCATTCAACAAGGACAACGGGAAGGCGAGGAACACATCCAAATGACATGCTGTTAAACACCTTCGCGACGCTTCTTTCGCATCGCACCGCTTCCGCACATAAGTTATCCGCCCAAAGTTTCAATGATGCCATTCGCCGCGCCTTTCCCCCGACTCCGTTGGTGTACATATCCCCCACACACCCGACTTTTCACTTCCACTCCTCCCATTCCCCGTTTGTGCCGCTTTCCTACACCGGCTGCTCCTTTCACATACCGGAGGCGGTCACGGCGAGGCTTTCGGAGTTTCGCGCGTCAAATGGATACGTCTCCGCCACGTTTCTCTCCGTCCCCATTACACCAAACCCAACCCGTGCGATTCGGCGGGAAACGACGGGGGTTTCGCTTCCCGTGCCGTTTGTGGTCGCCGATGTCCTCCGCTGTGCGCGTCGGGTGTCCCTTTTGGAAATGGAGGGAACAGTCAAACTGCAATCCGAACTTCGCCGCACCGAGGCGGACCTCCTCCGCCATATTGAACAGACGTGTGCGAACCATTTGCAGTGCGTGTGCGATCCGCGTAGCTCTTTGGGTGCGTTACAACTTGTTTGGGAACGGGACGGGTGGTTTTTGGAGGATGCCTCTCTGGCGGCGGTGCAATCGCGTCAAGTGGTGGCGGACGCGTCGTGTTGTTACGCCCACGCATGGCTTCGACCACTGCGCCGACCGTTTCTTGACACCGCGCCAAACGACTCCCATCTCTTTGTCGTTCCCGAACGCGTACATCTCGTGCATTGGGAGGCGCGGCACGCGTTGCATGCCATGGGCCAACGCGTACCCAAATCATGGGACGACCGCATCCATGATGGAATGCATTACTTGGCCGAAACGGGCAAACGGTTGAGGTGGGAGAGCACGGCATCAAACACCGATGCATTGGAAGATGCCAAGGAGGGGTTGGAAAGGCGTCCCGCGCGTGAGGGGTGTTGGTTTGCGTTGGCCACCCTCGCCGAGAAACAGTTGCGGCCACGCAGCCATGCCTGTGTGGAGACATTACCTGTGCGTTACAATGGTTGCGGCTTTTTTCTTCACAACGCGCCGTGGTGGTTTCGTCTGGCGTGGACAATGGAGGACGTACTGCGCATGTTCCCATGGCGGGCCAAAAGGGCAGTGTTGGCTGATACGTTTGGGTTGGATGGTCGAAAACGGGATCGCGTTGCCTCCCTTTCCACTGCAGAGGTGGATGCAACGGAGGACGTGGTGGGTGTACTCCATTCAAACGGGGAGTGGGACGCCTATCCCCGTGTGTGTGGAAAGTTAAATTTTCGTTTTGCCATTCCAAAACCAAAGGATGATTTGTTGCCGTGGTTGTTTATTGACATTCATGCCGCACTGCGGCTCATGCGAGTTTGGTCCCAAACACAGCAGAAAAAGTGGCCAAACCCTAACAGGACGAATCATCATGATGTGGAATATGATCCGCTCATGAAACTTTTTGCACCAAACGAGAATACTCCTCTTCAATGTGTAGCCGCATTTATCGAGGCACTTATTCAGTGCTGCGCGCGTCCTGTGGAGGAGGATTCGTCGACGCAGACATCGCATGCAATATTGGAGCATCTCACAGAAAATCCCACTGCCCAACCAGCGACGACATCAAGTCCAAGTGAAGCATTAAAGAATGATTTATCGGATGATGCCATTGCGATCAAAGAGCGACGTAATCGTGCCCTTTGCTTCGATGATGAAATCGGCGATGATGTGTTAGACTTTCCTGCAATTGATCGACGAATATACAACCGAGGACATCGCCTCAGTCAGGCTTACACACACCCACAGGAAGAGGCACGTCAGCGCGGAGTCCCAACTGCACATTCTTTGGACGCTACAGTCGCTGATGAGATTGTCCATGTCATTCGACAACAAAAAAGCAGCGAGAATACCACAAAACTAGACTCTACAGACGACGAAGAAAGTAACACGGAGGCGTTGGATTTGGGGATTGTAGCACTATCTTTTCTCTACACAGTAGAAGTCGTTAATTCTACTGACTTGGAAATGTTAGTTTAATTAATCACAATGACAAAAGAATTCTGCACATTCGACACAGTCGAAAGTCAATCATCACAACTAGTCCTAACAACAGTGGAACAACGAAAAGAAATTGATTTTTACACACAACTTTGAAGAACATTGCATAAGAAAACGAAAGCGTATATAAGAATATCACTAAACAATGCTGATACTCTACATGACGTTTTAAAAATAAAAAACAGGAAACATTTTTTCTTAATTCCAAGATACGTAAATAAATACATATATATATATATATAGATGCTTGAACTACACACATTTCTTTTATCGCTTCATTACACTCCCCTAAACATCATAACAAAAAAGAAAAAAAAACAGCAAAGGACATCAATCATTTGATAACTATAACAAAATTAGCCAAAAACAAACAAAACAACCACCACCCAACCCTCAGAAACAAAAAAAGAAACAATGAAAAAAAGAGCCCCGAGTACCCGCGGCCGCGGAGGATGACACGAGTTGTAGTGCGCGACTGAGCGAATGGCGTGCTGAGCAGCAGCAACCACACAGCCACGCTGTGCCTCGCTGACGCGCCCCCCCCCTCTCCCGTTTCCGCCTTTCTTTTGCGGCCGCAGTGCGCGGCGCTCCGAGACAACGCCCGGCGCATGTGATGACCAATTCACGCGGACCAAACATCAGAGCACTGTGCACTGACACCCCCGATGACAATCCGTACACAGCACTGACCCAACACCTCACCCCTTCCCCCTTTTCCTTTCCCCCTTTCCCCCTTTCCCCGTTCCGACTCGCCTTGGTGCTGCCGCCATGATGAAAAACTTGTCTAACGACAGGCGGACCGACAACCCAATGAGGACTCCTTGAATGTGTACAAATGTTGAGCAGCGCAGTCGTGCGCCTCTTTACGCTCCCCCCTTTTTGTTCATTTTCCCGTTTACCATTTCCGCACCACCGTGCTGACGACGCCTCTGTCTAACACTCCGCGATGCGGACAGTCCCGCGCGGAGTGATTTCAGGAGGCGGAGAAACTGCTGCCAATGCGCCGCCGCCGCCGACCGCCGGCCGTGAGGACCAACAGTTGTAGTGCGCACTGACGCCGTTGCGATGGATGAGACCGCAGCTGCGGCCCGACGCGAGGGCTCTGAGCCAACGGCAGCGGCCGCGCGCGAAGTGTTGCGAACACAGCGCCGATTACTAGCGCCTGGCAGCTCGCTTTCTGCCTGCGCGCCAATCGTGCGACGCGAGAAGCGCCGAGCAGCGACACCAGCAGCAACGCGCCAACATGTGTTTGTGTGCGCGGGCCTGGACGCCGCGCCAACCGCTGCGCACGGCACCACACATGCGCGGCGCAGTGATAAATGCGGCGGTAACGCGCCAACGCGGACGGCGCTCCCCGAAACCCGCGGCCGCGGAGGATGACACGAGTTGTAGTGCGCGACTGAGCGAATGGCGTGCTGAGCAGCAGCAACCACACAGCCACGCTGTGCCTGGCTGACGCGGCCCCCCCCCTCTCCCGTTTCCGCCTTTCTTTCGCGGCCGCAGTGCGCGGCGCTCCGAGACAACGAAGGAGGCCCGTAGCCACAGCACCGCCCATCCCGTGGCGCGCCGTGGGTGGCGGCGCTCCGAGACAATCCGTACACAGCACTGACCCAACACCTCACCCCTTCCCCCTTTTCCTTTCCCCCTTTCCCCCTTTCCCNCATGATGAAAAACTTGTCTAACGACAGGCGGACCGACAACCCAATGAGGACTCCTTGAATGTGTACAAATGTTGAGCAGCGCACCGTCCTAATGGTTTCTTTGCTGTGTGTGAAGAGAGCATTTTATCTGCTTTTTGTTTTTGCGTTTACTCCTCTCTGTTCACTGTGCTGCCGTTGCAAAGTGTGCGTTGCGATGTTGTGCTTTTATTGTTGCCCCTTGTGGTGCCTGTAGCACTGCGGGCGTGGTGCTTTATTCTTGTGCGTTGCGCGATGAGCTCTCTGCGCGCGTTTTTCCGAATATGTGTTCTCTTTTACTTTTTCTTCTTTGTTTTCTTTGCTATTTATGATCTGCTTGCGTAGTTTGCGTCAAGCGCTTCTATTCAATGTCTCGAGCTGTTGTTGTGGCACTGGCCGTTCTCCTTTGTGCGGCGTGCTTTGGTTCCGCTGATGAGAGTTTCAAGTGCAACGTGAATGGCGGCCGCTGCCGGCCGCTGCGGAACCACGTGCACGTTGCGAAGATGGCACAAGACGCTACTGAGGGTGAGACCGCCTATGCAGAAGCCGAGGAAGCGTATGATGAAATGCAAGCTGGCATCGCTGATGCCACAAAACAGGTCAATGACACTGCCACAGCCGTTACCGGTGCGCAGGTAACAATGAATGCGATTCTCGAATTTTCTGCGATTACAAGTAACTACGCAAGAAGGTACAGCGACGCTGTTGGGGAGAGCGGTGTTTCCAACACTGCCGTGAGCACAGCAAGGAACCAACTTTCGAATGCCGTGTCACGCTCTAAGGATGCCACCTTCGCCTCTAATAGCGGAGTGAGTAAGGCACAGGAGGCGGAAACCAAGCTGGATGAAGCCAAGAACGAAGCTGTGGATGCGCAGAAAAAGGTAAAGGCGGACGCTGCAAAGAAGGCAGTGGCGTCTGCGGTGACATTTTTTGAGCGTGCTTTGAGGCAGGCCGATTTGGCTCTTACTGCTGTCGAGAAAGTGAATGAGTCCGCGATGTACGCAGAGTCGGCATCTTACAGGGCCACCGTGTATGGGTCCGCCCAGCGTGCCAGAAACTCTAATGATGGTTTGCGTGCCAATGTGGCTGAGGCAGAGGCAAATGTTAATAAGGCCAGTGATGGCATTGCCTCAGCTGAGAAGCGTATTGCGAAACTCCCCGTCGAGCAGCAAGCAACGGAGAGGGAAAAGCTGACGAACGCGAAAAACGCCATCCGCACAGCTCAGGAAGGACTTGCAAGAGTGAACAATGTGTTGGCGCAGGTGCAGACTCATTTGGAGACATTGAAGAGCTCTAAAGATGCGACTTCTGCCGCAGGCTACGAAAATACGGGGGTCTTGAAGACAGAAGCTGATAGGGCGAAGCAAGCCAGCGATCAGGTGGAAGCACAAATGCAGGAAGTGGCGGCCACTATGAGCGAGGCAGCAAGTGCGGCTCAAACGGCTGCGAACATTGCCTCCTCCTTTGAAACTAAAGGGGATAACGCAGCCGGCTTTAATGCAATACGTGCTTTGGCACTGCTCTGCGTTACGGTATTCGCCGTTTTCGTGATTTAGCCTCCATAATATATAAAACAATGAATAAGGATCTCTATGCATATATTTATTTGAGTGCATTTTTTTTTTCTTGTTTCCAATTCCCTAATTTTGTGTTTTAGTGTTCCCAGATTATTTTCTTTTTCCCCCTCTGTAGACAGCTAATCAAAGAAGGCACTTATATATGCCAAAAACAGATTGGATAAAAAGCATCATTTCATACAGGATGCTTGAAGAAATTTTTTTGAAAAGAAAGGAAGTTCAGCAATTTGTTCTTGTCCTGTTTTTTTTATTTTTATTTTTTGAAATAAATTTACTCTACTCCGTAAAATAGCTATTTTTTTTTTTCAAAACACAATCTATACGTGTGCGTATGCGACTTTTTTTTTTTACTACTACTTGTTTTCTTTGTTTAACACTAACTCCCGCTTTTTGCGATACAAAACAACAAAGGCTGAGAATCACGCAAATGCTCCAATACGCTATGTGTTCATTGCTTTTTCAAGCAATTTATTTTTGTTGACATTTTAATTTTAATTTTTTTTGTTCTTCTTTCTGTTGATAGGTTGCGAAATGAATAATATGGAGCTATTTCGCTAACCTAATTGTTTTTGTTGAGGTCTGGGGTGGGTTCGTTAATCTTTCATATATATTTTTTTTCGGCTTTTCCTTATGAAAGATCACAAATTGTTAGTGGATATTTTAAAGAAATTTTTTATTCCACACCCACCCAGCCCCGCGCGGAAAGCGTGAGGAGAACTTTATCTTTACCCTTTTTGTTAGTAAATTACGCAAGCGGTGCGTTATGGTTTTTGAAAGCAATTCATTTTTTCTTTAAGTAAAATCACATTATCGTTCCTATACTTTTTGTATTGAGCTTTTACACAGAGAGTTTGAAATACATTTTCTCTTCTTTTTTCTTTTTCGTTATTTCTCTTTTTTAGGAAGTTTAGGACTGTTGCCCTAGATTATTCTTCACTCTAGGTGGGTTCTGTATCATTGCAAACACATTTTTGCACAAATGTGTAGATTTGTGTATCGAAAGACATGGTTCGCTTTCCCCCAAGTACTTAAAGAAAAAAAAAGTGAAAACGTCTGGCTTTCAGTCAGCGTATTGGTGACTCTGACTTTTGGTTTGTTTCCTTTTGTGGTTTCGATATGTTTTATCCTCATCTGTAACATATTCTCCCTGCACTCTTTAATCCATTTGCGCT
>JASANV010001370.1:0-32803 GCA_030849715.1 Trypanosoma mega | reverse complement strand
GCGGGAGTTGTAGCCACTCAAGCCGCGATTCAGCACATCCGCCCGGCGGATGTACCAATTCTGCAGACGGGAAGCCCAGTTAGAGAGGAATCCCTCCTGTGTTAGAGAATCGCCTAGCAACAAAATAGATTGCATATTTTAGACACCGTTTCAGATTCTATTCCTAAAAGAAAATATATATATACGTATACCCATGTAGCAATATATATATATATATATATATATATATATATAGATGCGTAGATACGCATGTATACATTTATGGAGAAAGAAAAAATTCAAATAGCGGTAACTTTTAAAGCGATCACAAATAAATTTAGTATATACAGTAAGTAGTGATACAGGTGGATAATGCTCAGCGGAATTAGGACACGCTGCTTTTCGTTTGTTTGATTGTTCCTTCTTTTTGGTTTTGTTTGTCTTTACTGCCGCTGTTACTGTTGTTCAATGTTCGATTTTTGGATTTACTTACTTTTCTGTAATGATCGGTTTAGAGTCACTTCGGCACATACACCCAGCAGCTCCTCCGAGTTTTGGAGATTTTGGTTGTAGGCACTTCGGACACAGTACGTCGTTGAGAATCCACTCACGAGGTAGCTTCATATTCTTCAGATATGCCCATCGTGTTTCTCGGCGGATGTGAGCGCGCTGCATGGGTCGCACAACTTCGCATAGTTGGGCCAATGTATCAAAGCCCAATTCATCGTAGTCAGTTGTGCGGTTGAGCAAGTCAACAAGATCCAACGCGATGCGCACCATTGGCAACCTGTCATCCCACGAGTTGCCTGCACGTTTCGCTAAGTCGCACAGTGTACGAATGACGTCTGCCACCTCTCCAACGGCGCTGTGCACCACACCATCTTGTAGCACAGGCACGCGAGGGCGGATACCACAACGCATCCCTTGTGAAAGATCGCAGCCGCGCCATGGCAGTCGTTCCTCCGTCGCCACGGAAAGCGCTGCCACGGTAGTCTTAATCAGCATCATGGCAGTTCCAATGGCAAGATGACCGTCCATTGCGTGTTGCGCAGTTTGCGACATGGTCCGCAATGCAGAGCGGATCGCAATATCCAACGCAGCTGAAGCAACTATTCCCTCTTTTCCAGTCGTCATGCAACCACAGTGTAGACACATTGGACAAACTGCTGCAATATTCTTCAAATGAAGAAACACACCGCAAGCGGGGCAGGCACGGGGCTTTTGAGGTAATGGCAAGAGCACTACTCTGAGCGAAGCAATGGGTTCTTCGCGGTACGATAGTAGATTTTCCTTCCCAATAGATGCCATCACACTATGATCATGCACAGCATGACAGTAATGGCAGCAAAGGGCATCTCCGACATCCAGGTTCACACCAAGGCAATTATTATGTAAGCAAACCCATAATCGCAGGGTAGATCCTTGACGTGGGGTGAAGCAGCAAGTGCAGAGCACATCACCTGATTGAAAGACGCAGTCGCAGTGCGGACATGTAGCCACCTCCATGTGAGCATCTGTCAGCAACGTCTTCGTTTCGTCTCTCTTATCGACAGACTCTGTGGCTCCGCATTGGTGACACGTAGTGGCCCATGCAGGTTTTGATGCACTGCACGCGGTACAAACTTTTGCGTACCATGGCACCTCATAGCGCCCATCATCGGGCGGTCGTGAACCGCCACACGCATGGCAGTGTGTAAGGAGCCAAGGGCACATTGTGCGGCACTCAAAGCAACGCCAAAGTGACTTTCGTGGTTGTGCGTCGCGAGCAACACGGTTAAGAGTACCGCATGAAGGACACCATGGGCGTAGCATCCCAAACGGATTGCGGCGGCCGCAGGAAGTGCAGTCAAAGACCGTTTTCGCGAGGGTGGAAGCCATGACCGGGTGCACGGCGCCACAGCGAGAGCAGTAAAAGAGGTGTTGTGGGTCATTTGTATAGCGGCAACGCACACATTGCCACGAACGCAATGGATACGCCTCACAACTGTCCACCAATTCCAGAGTTTCGCCCTCACTCTCCGTATCATGTTCGCGTTGAGGGATAGCTTTTTGTGTGGTGGCACCGCAAATGCGGCATGAAGTCTCGTTCGTGGGTGAAAATCCATTGCACGTCCCACAGCGCAAAACGGCGAGTTCCATTGCCCCACAACAGCGACACGACACCGCGCGGCGCCAGTTCCATTGTCGACAAAATCGACAGCACCACGGAGCGGGACGTGCATCAGCGACTTGACGTTGCCTCAGAGCCTTTTCAACGGCCCCTCGAAGATTCATGTCCATTGGGCTTGTATTCACATGCTGCGCTAGTGCCTCAAGGGCAACAAGTGGCATTTCCTGTAGTGCGGCGGTGCCGTTGGGTGATTGTGTCATCACCCGGAGTATAAAATCTGTGCCCGTGGTATATTTTAAGCGCAAAAAATGCTGAAGTGCCACACGGTGCACAGGCAGCTCAATATAAGAGTGTTGAAGCTGCGGGAGGATTTTGAGTGCAGTTTCCACAAAAGCATCACCTTCGCCACTAACCCTTTTGATATCGGCATTAGTATTGCCACATGCTACCAGAAGCATCAGAAATTGTTCAAGAGTCTCCAAAAGAAGACCATCTGGACGACACAACGCGCTATTCATGCGGCGGTGCAACAACTCCGTCACCAAATGAAGTCTATCCTTTTGTATTTTTTCCTTCATACATTTCTCTTCACTCTTTTGACCATGATCACGATGCGTCACGGTGTCATTGTCACTGCCATTAGACGCGCCACGCACCATAGCGGCAAAGGAGACAGCCGGAGGCAGTGAAAAGCCCCAAGTACGGGTAGTAAAATATAACTCGAGTAATTGGGTCACGCTGCGCGTCTTGGCGGCTTCACCCTCAAGAGCTTCAAGCAGCAAGGTGCGAATGTGATGTGGAAGTCCTGTGGCAAACTGTTGCCGAGTGCTTTCAAGAAAGCGAACAAAAACAGTAATCGCGTCGCTGTGGCGGTGGAGTGCGAGGAATGCCTTTCCCGCCTCCCACGAGGCGCCAACTTCTGGGCACCGCTCTACAAGGTAAGCAATCTCCGCGTGTGCCCCGCGGCGCAAGAGTAACTTCAAAGCGAGTCGCACACCTTCGACAAGGCGTCGCACAAGTGCTGCGCGGGCTCCGCGGTGCAACCCGCGTGTGTCGCGGTCAACCCCCGCGGTCGGCTCGCTGTGCTCCAACGCCTTCAGGTGGGCGAGACAGCGCTTCTGCAGCGCCACTGTTGCCGCTTCAGCCGCGGCATCCACGTCTGTTGCCGCCTCCCCCACGTGCCCGAGCGTCATGAGGGCGTATGCATCAAGAAGAAGAGCCTCTCGGTACGCCAATGGCCCGGCAAAGTCCGCTCCTCCTTTAGACGCCGCCAAGGCAGCGATGGTGTGCAGTTCCAACACTGGACGCACGCGACTGTGGTGACGTAGCGAACTGATAACGCGCCGCAATGACACAAGAGCCGCTGCGCGTGTTGAATCGCTAGCAGATACATTGGCAAGTTCCCTTTGCGCGTCCACTGCCATGGCACGCAGCAGGACTCGCCAAAAAGGGTCAAAGCTCCGCATCTCACGAGGATCCGACGATCCCAACGCACCGACTCGAGTGAGAAGCGCCGACGCCGGGGTCGAGCAGGCAGCCGTTGCCGCATCTGAAAGAGCCCCCAACGCATGTTTTGTGTTCCCTTGTGTTGTGCGTACGAGCAGCCACGCGACCCCGCAGTGCAGACCACCGGCTTGAAGCGACTGCAGCCGACGCTGCAGTGCCCATCGCCTGCCATTGCGCCGCACAAGACGATGGACCAATGGGGAAAGCAACGCGAGGCTTAACGCATCATCGGGCCGCACGCGAGCCGTCACAAGCGCCACCGCGCAGTCCCATGAATGGCGCGGCGAGAGAGGCCAACGCGAGTCTCGCATAGCGGAGGCGAGGGAGCGGGTGAGTTCACGCTGCAACGTCGCCACAGCGGTCACAGCCGCGCTGTCCTCGTCCTCTGTCGCCACAGAAAGAGAGGGACGGTGCAGTAAAGGTGATTGGGATGACATCAACAACAACGACGACGGCGGCTGCGCAACGTTTCGCAGCAGGGTGGTAAAGTCCATGGCAGAAAGGCTGCCAGTGGCAAGCGCATCCACAATAAATCCTTCCCGCCACAACCGGTGAAAAAGTACGGCGCGATAGAGCCATGACGCCAAAGGTAATGCAGCTGTAGAATTGGCGACGAGGATAGAAGAAGCAGAAGAAGAAGACGACGACGACGAGAGGCCAGTAGAGGGATGCTGCGTGTCAGTGAGCAACATGGAAAGGGCGTGGCCCTGGCAGCGGACAGGGGGTTGTACATGGCATGGCCTCGTCGTGCGGATAAAAGGTGACCTCAGCATGCATCCGTGGGGACGAAATGAAAAAAAAAATGAAAAAAATGAGTCTCTAATAACGATATGAAACCCCCTTTCCTATTGTCTTTTCTTTGTGGAGTGGGTTGGGGGGAAGGAGGGGTATTTCCTGCTTAAAACAGTAAAAGGAAAAGAAGATACCATTGCGCGTAAAATAAAGTTAAATTAAAAGTATTTTTGATCAGATTATTATTGATTCTCTCCCTTTTTTTTTTTTTTTGCGCGTGTGTAAGAAGGATAAAAAATCCAATCACAGACCAAATAATAAACAGTACCCAGTAAAGAAATCAATTATATATATATATAGAGAGAGAGAGAATAATTCTCTGCAATGTACAATCCCTTCACAGTGAATAAAACATTTCTTTTTCGACGAATTGATGTTGCTCCTCTTGTTTGCAATCATCTTGGTGGAATGTATTTAGTTCATTCATTATTTCCTCCGAATGACAGAGAGTACATCGTATCGACAACATCACGTGCACTGACAGCTCTGTTATTTGTCACGCGAAGGCGTTCAACAGGCTCATAGTACGGCACGAGCACCTCACGTCGCAATAACTGTAATGCGCGCTGCAAAGCCTCGACACGAGTCTCCGATGCCGCCATCTGCAGCTCCTCACTATTTTGTGTGTTTGTCACCGCGCTCATCACCTCATGCAAATGTGAAACAGCACGATGATTTGCAATCTCAAAAAAGAAGAAGGAGTAAAACAGCAGTTTTTCACAAAAAAAAAAGCAAATAAATAAGAAAACATATATGTCAAAGTTATCCACAACACTAAACAAAAGATAAAACTATGCATACATATGTATATATATATATATATAAATTGCATGCCAAGACTTATCAGCAAGTACAGAGAAAAATCAAAACGTGCTGGCGTGTATCGTTTTTACAGGAGTTGTACCTCCCTTTTGTTGTTGTTGTTGCTGCTGTTGTTGCTTTTTTCGCCTATGCATCAGTGAGCCGACTGAGGACCGTTGCGAGTCTTCCGTCGTCGACTCTCGGGGAGGCGTCCTTTCCCTCGCGTCCGAGGAGGGTATCCGCGTTGGCCCGTAGCAGCACCACACCGGCCGCCATGGCCGTTCTATCTGCTGTGCGCATGCCATGCAGCGGGAGTCGTCCGTCCCCGTCTGGGTTTGCCGGGCGTGCGAGAATGGCCGATCGGTTCAACGCGAGGAGCGGCGGGTGCGGCAGCGCACAGCCGTGAGCGGCGGCGGCGGCGGTAATCAAATGAGCCGCCCGCCCAAGCGCCAAGGCCTCCTCTCGCGGGTCTTCACTTCCCACTGCAGGGGCACTCGTCCCCGACGCCGTTCGGCCCAATGGGAGGTGAAAACCGCCGACCGTGTCGCGCCCGGCCCCGTCCCGCGCAACCGGAAAGAGAACATCCAATTCCCGCAGTCGCGACCGCCGCGCCGCCGCCACCCGTCCCTCCAGCGCCGCCAGCCGACCGCCCGCCGCCGCGTCCGACGCGGACGTCCCGCCCTCCCCCGTTGGCGGCCGCCGCCCTCGCGCTGCCGATGTCATCTCGCGCCGCCGGCGCCACTCGCGCAGCTCCACGGCGCGCCGGTCGGCGGCGTCCCGGGCGGAAGCGATCCGCGCGGTCATCGCCGCCCGCCGCGCCGCCGCCCCCCCGTCCGGCCGCCGCCGCGCCGCCGCGTCCACCGCCCGTTGCCGCTCGGCGCGACGGGCCAAAGCCGCCCGGCGGACGGCGCCCCACGCCAGCGAGGCCGCACAGAGCGCGCGGAGGTCGCCGGCGGTGAGGAGCTCCACGCCGCCCGTCGCCGAGCGCGGCTGGGGGCGGTCCGCGTGGCCGTCCTCCGCGCCGAGGGCGATGCCCCGCGCGGACGGGGCGTGGGCGGCGGTGGGCGTGGCCGCGCTCGGATCGGGCGGGGCGTCGGGGGCGGACAGAAACGGGGAATACGGCGCGCGCCGCGCATCAATCACCGCGCCGGACTCATCCACCTGCACGCCTTGGTGCATCGGGAAGAAGACGCCGTCGCGGCAGCGCATGAGGACGACAAAGGAGTTCGGGCCGCTCTCCACATGGCACGGCAGCGCAGGGAGGGCGTCGGCCTTCGTCATGGACGCCGCCACAAACTGGGCGAGGGAGGTGTCCATCAGCATTTCATACAACAAGAAATCGGTGCCAGGGTCGGGTGCCGCCTCCTCAGGGTGCGTGGTGCAGTAATAGAGGGAGAAGACAAACCGCGTCAGACCCGCCCACTCGCCACGCACGTCCTCGGGGATGTTTCGCCATACGGGGTGTTGCGTCTCACGCTGCACCTCGCTGATGTACACCACACGCGGTGCCCCTTCGGGGCCAGGGGGAAGGCTCAGTGTGAAGTAGGACGAGACACAATGGTGGACTGGAACGGATTTGACGTCCACCGCAACCCCTTTCTCCATGTCCGTCGCACAAGGGGCAGGGGAGGGGGGTGCCGCCATGCGGAGGGGGAGATTGCGGACATAGAAATGCGTCAAGTGGTGAAAACAGCGGAACCCCACAGGGAGAACTGCTGGAGGCATCACATAGAATGACAGGAACACAAAATAGCAATAATATTAATAATAATCACTTAAAGGACAAGTAAGTGCACCAACAAACGAGTATATATATATATATATATGTTCTTGTACGGATAGCTACAAGAACGGTAAAAGGGAAACAAAAAAAATTCGATAATGTGCCCTAGCAAAAAGGAAAGAAATACAAAGAAAGCAAGTACAGTTTTTTTTTGTTGTTGTATGTATGTTTATGTGCTTTGAACCGCACTTCTCTGGAGAAATCCTCTTTCTTCTTGTATGGCCTTAACTTTCCTTGCGCTACTTCCGCACTGAAACGAAAAGAAAAGCTAAAAACCCGTGATAAATTTTTTTTTAAAAAAGAAGGCAAAAAAAAGGCAAAGAAAAAATTGTACCATTTACATTTTTATATGTGATTTGAAGGAAAACGAATAAAAAGCAGAAAAAAAAAATAACTTCTTTTGAAGAAGAAAAACAAAAAAAAAAGACAAAAAAAAACAATAAAGCACAAAACAAAGGCTGTAGAACAACTATACGTCGCTGTAATATTAACTACTTTACTCCTCCCATTCATTGAACACACAGACACACAGAGAGAACAAAAATTTAAACGGGCGTAAACGGAGGGACATCTTAATAAGAGAACCATTTGCTCCCTTCTTCTGCTTTTCTTTTCCTTTCTCTTTCCTTTTTTTTTTCCTTTATTCATGCCTTCACCTCAGCTGTTCGCATCTGGTGTCGATGTGACCCGTGTAAACCCTTCGCAGATGCGTGCGCACATCACGTGTGCCGTTGCTGGGTACGCACTGAGGCACACCTGTTGCGTCACATAGTCGATTCCGTCGAGCTCCGTGTCGTCTGTGCAGGCGACGCAGAAAAACGCCGCCACATTCTTCACCCCGCCTTGTAAGGCGTCGTCGACCGGGCTGCGCACCGCGTCCCGGGCGAGTGCGGTCGCCGTTCGCACCGGCGCGTGTATGGCGTTGGTGAGTCCAATAACGGGTGCCCCAAACGGCACAACGGGCGCGACGGATCCGGGCATGACGCGCATTAACACCTCCCCATCCGCGGCGCGCACCTCCCCATCCCGAAGAAGCGCGGCGATGAGGCCTTTAAAGCGGCGAAAGGTGCGCGGCGGGCGAAGCGCCGGGGACACCTCCACCGTCCGCCCGCTGCGCGCGAAGAGGCTCATGTACACACGCAGCCGCCCCGAGTGCCCGAGGTCGGAGTCGAAGAGGGCGAGGAGGCACTGGTGCACCACATCGGGGCGCACATCTTTCAGGGAGGGGTTCGCAATCTCCGTGGTGCCGGCGCGGTCGTATGCGTCCACGACGCCGTCACGCCCCATGAGGAGACCGGCGCGCTCGAGGATGACGACCACATCGCGCCCCGAAGAAACGGCGGGGCGGAGGGGGGCGTAATGGGACTCCTCGCCATGACGAGACGCATCCCGCGGGCGTTTGGGGCGACGAAGAGGTACTGGTCCTACAGGAGGCATATCAATCTATGTATAGAGAGAAAATATATATATATAGAGAGAGAGATAGAGAGTGGTGCACGTTTATTCAAGTCACAGAATTATACACACATATGTAATAATATTCACAAATTTAAAGAGATAAATGCATAGAGAGAGAGAGAGAGAGAGAAGCAAAAGAAGACAAAATAAAAAGGGATAGAAGCTTAACCCCATAGAATAACAAGAGAGAGAAACTAAACGTATAAATAAATATATATAGAGATATAGATATAGATATTTTTTAATCTGTATGAAAAATTCCGCACAGGCACGTCACCTTCATATAACACCTGAGCAGCACGTAACGAGGAGAAATTAAAATGTGGAAAGAAAGAAACAAAAAAAATATTGCCCTTTTTTGTCTTTTCTTCTTACTCTTCGATTCTTGATTTCTTCTCCCTTCTTCTCCTACGCCAAATTCCGACACTTTAACCGGTTGTTGTTGTTGTTCTTGTTCTTGTTCTTGTTGTGTGTGCTTTTTTTTTCATCCTTTTCTGGATGGATGAGGTTACTATTTCTCCTTGTTTCTCTTCCTTTGCATTACTTTTCTCCCTCGGACCTGTTAATCCACTTGAATGACCTCTGGGCTCTGTCCTCCTTCCTCGCGCATGGCACCCATGAGCCCCTCAATCCGCTCGAGCGCGGCGGTCTCTGTCGGGTCGAGCGCGTTCCCCTCCGCCCGCCAAAGCGCCACCGCGCGCAGTGCCTCCTCGCACTTCTGCAACCGCCCCACGAAACGACCCGTCGCGGCCTGACGCCCTCCATTGCGTCCTTGGCAGTGGCACAACGCCACATGATCCGCCTCGGCCGGGGTTGGGCCGCGCAGCAGGGCGACCAGTGCCGCCGCCGCGCCGTCGTCGAGGCGAAGAGCGGCCACAGGCACCCCCGCGTGATGCTCCGCGAAGACGCGCAAACACAAAGCGGCGTGACAGCGCGCAAAACCCTCCGCCCCGTCAAAGCTCAGCGACACGAGGCGACGCACCGACGCAATGAAGTCCTCCTCCGCGGACGGGACAAACGCGGCGCGCGCGAGGAGCTCCGCGGCAACGAATGGAATCACCCCACCGGCCACGCCACTGGACGCGGCGGCCGTCTCCAACACCCGCGCGGCTCCGCACAGCGCCAAACGGCGGTCCCGACACGCCGCCACCCGCGCCGGCAGCTCCATGAGGGGCCCCTCGAGCGCCTCGAGCGGGGCGCCCTCCTCCGCCTGCGACTCGGGCGGGGCCATGGCGGCGTCCGTCTCGCCGGAGCGGCCGTCCTCGCCGACGGAGAGGACGTGTTGCGCGAGTCGGCCGAAGCGCCCGTCGCCGCCGGGGAGGAGGGCGGGGCGCAGCCGCAGCCGCCGACAGACCGCCGCGAGGAGGGCGGCCGCCATGCGCACGAGACGCCGCAGCCGCCCCGCCGGCGCCGACCCCCGCGCGCGCAGCTGCGCCTCGCCGAGCCCAATCAGCTCCGCCGCCAGCGCCGCGAGGTCGTCGCCGCCGAGGCGCCCGAGAACGGCCTCCCACGCCAACAGCACCCGCGCCGCGCTCGCCGCGCCCGGCACGAGCAACGCGGCGAGGAGCAGCGCCAAGGGGCGGCGCCGCAGCAGCGGCCCGTCCGCGGCCGACACCGCCCCGCCCACCGCCGCCGATAGGGAGCGGAGGAGGCGCAGCAGCTGCCCATCCCACCCGCGCCCCGCCGCGTCGTCGGCGAAGAAGACGCCCGGCGGTAAGGCCCCGGCGTGGCGCGCGACATGGCACGGCAGCGCACACGCCGCGTCGGGGGGAATGGTCTCCGCCATGCCGGGGAGCCACAGCAGCGTCGCGGTGAGAAGCGTCTCCCCATCCGCCATCGGCCCACCGGCCGCGAGGGCCGCGCGGAGAACAGTGAGAAACGCCGTCAAGGCACTCAACGAAAGCGCCGCGGCGGTCGGCGCCGTGCGTTGGGCGGAAATCCCGCCGGGCGGCGCGATGGCGGTGCATTGGGCGAGCAGTCGGCCCAGTCCGCCCCCGGCGCCGGCGGAGAGGGCCTCCAACACGGCGAGGAGTCGAACAGCGACGCCGTCGTGCAGCTGTTGCGCCGCGTCCCGATCGGCCCAACCCGCCACCGCCACGCAAACGGCCGCGTACAGCTCGACAAGCGCGTCAACGACGTCATGGGCCGCCGCCGCGCGCGCCGGGTGGGCGCGGACCGCGGAGACAAGGTGGGACGCCACAAAGGCGGCGAAACGCGTCCGGCGGGCGTCCGTCCAATCATGCGAGAAGATGTGGTGCCGCAGTTGGGTCAGCATGAAGCACAACAGCGTGGCGTGAAGCGTGGCGCCCGTCGCGGAAAACGTGGTGGTGGCGAGAAGTAACTTCCACGACGCGTTGAGGAGCGCGAGGGGGGCGCCATCCGCGGCGCAGAGACGCAGCAGTTCCGGTAAAACGGTCTCCTCGTTTTGCACAACGGCGTCAGGAGAGATATGACGCATAGCAGAGGGATGACCAGTAGACGACGCGGCGCGAAGGGCATCAAGCGCGCTGCTTGATACATCCTGCATCTGCTCCATTTAATCACAACAACAACAAGAGCAAGAGCAAAAGCAAGAGGAATAAGAAGAAGAAAAATGTTCCCTTTTTGTGCCTCTAAACACGTAGTAACTGCAGTGCTGTCTTTTCAAGTTTTTTTTTTGTTGTTGTTGTTGTTGTTGTACTTTTTCTATTTGCTTCCTTTTTTCTTTCTCTTTTTCTTTTTTTTGTACTCCTTTTTTTTTTTTTTGATACTGTTGCTGTTAGGTATACAACTAAATATATGTATATGTGTGTCTGTGTGTATGTGAAACCCAATCCAGTGGATTTACGTCTATTCTAAGGTCCTATGTAGGACTACATTATTGGATAAGAAAGAAAGAAAAAAAGAAAAAAACGAAGAATGACACAGATACAAAAAAAAACATCCATAAATATGTACATACATCTATACATGCATACAAAGATGGGAAAATGGTAAAATTGAAAAAAAAACCAAAGCAAAAAAAAAAACCTGGACCATTACGAATGTCTCGGTTTTCAATTTTCTTTCTTTTCTCTTTTGTCCCTCGTTATACTCATCATCACGCAAAGGCAGCAATCTTTTCCTCCACCTTCGTATTGAAGTTTGATGCTGCTGCTGTTCTCGATAGCGATAAAAAATATTGGGTTTATGTATAGCACCTCTCTCCTTTAGCGAAGGGCTAGGCTCTCCACAACGGCGGGGCACTGTCCAGCGTATACCGCGAATTCCTCATACGTCAACTCGTCCCTTGCGTTAAACATAGCGTGCACGGCGGCGTTGGGGTTTGGACCGCCGAGAGAGGACTCCAATGCTCGAAGGACCGCCAACACGCCGTTCCGACGCAGCAGTGGCGTTGAGCCACGCGGGGCCGGGTTGGGGTAATGGCTCACGCAGTGATACATCTCAAACGTCATGCCGATCTTTTCCTCCGGCGTTCCGCGGGACATGGTGGAGAGTGTGGCGGCGAACTCATCAAAGGTGATAACCCCATCGCGGTTTCGGTCAAATGTGGCGAAGAACATTTCATGCAGAAGAGGACTCCGTACGCCAAGAAAGGTCATAGTGGTACAAAAGAGAGGGAAGTCAATGCCGTTACGGTCAGGGGAAATGCTGGTGATATCGCGATAAAAGTTTTTGTACAGCTGCTGCAGTTCCTCGCGGAGGTAGTGGGTGCTGTTGGCTAGTAATACAGACTCCCTGCGAGTCAGTGGAGGCGGTTCGTCAGCAGCTCCAAGCGATGCGCTGCTGCACTCTTGCCCCATTATAAAAACTAACACTGTCTATAAGATCAAAAAACAAAAAAAAGGGAGGGAAAAAAAAAAGGAAAAAAATAATTTGCGTACAAAGAAAATAATCGCAATTTGTTTAGCGAGTCTTCACTTGTAAAGAGAAATATATATATATATATAATCATTCTCTAATTGTATCTATTATTATTAAAGAATTCAAGCAGCGCACACACACATATATGTAAACATGCGCAAAAGCGCACGCGCATTCAAAGGTAAAAAAAAAAAATGTCTATAAAATTAAAAGAAAGAAGATTTGAAGTTAAAACAAAAAAAAAAAGCAGACTTCTACAAGTAGTTTTTTTTCCTTCTCTGGTATGTATTCTTGTTCGCTTAATGGTGTTGTTGTTTTTACTTTTGGGTGTATGTCCGTCATTTATATATATATATATATATATTGCAGGGAAAGAATAAAAAGAGAAGTAGAATCTATTAATCTAAGTAGTTCTTCGAAATCTATGTAAAAAGGTGGTGTTTTTCTTTTCTTTTTTGGTTTCCTTCTTTGCTTGTTTTGCAATTCAATGCGAACCTCTATGTACTCCAAAGACATGATTCAAAGACTCCGAGCTTCTATTAACGATGGAGTCGTCATTTATCTATTTGTATATACGCATGCATGCAAAGAAACCAACAAAAAAAAAAAAAAGTAATAATGACAAAAAAGACAAAAACCACATGACACAATTCATCTTCCTCATTTTCCCTCCTTCAGTCATTTCTCACATGGATTATGACGGTATCACTTTTGGAATCATAAAAAATAAAAAGAAAGCATTGATACCCATCCAGGAGAGAAGAAGCGGGGAGATCGCGCGTGATGTGCGGTGACTGTTCCTCTCCGTCTCTTTCCTTCCCTTCCTTTTCCCAACCTCCACTCCCTCCTCCCTTTCCCACACCAAAGTCCATTCCCTTCACCCCATGTGGATCCTCGCTGGTGAAGAAAAGAGAGGCAAACACAATGAAAAAGAGGGAGTGGTGTGGGGAGTGTGTTCCATCGTTTACGGTGCACGTCGTTTCTACCTCTGCCCCAACTGCAGAGTCATGGGCGGGGCGGGCGGCACACGCACGGCTGTCCCCCGCACCAACGTCTCCCGCCCCGGTGTTGGGCCTTGGCTTTCCACTCCGCCCAAACCGGCCGTTTCCCCCTCACACCCCGTTTGGCTCGCCCTCCACGCCGCGCTCGGGGCGGAAACGTTGGTGTCGCTTTCCTCCGGCCGGCGCGCCTCCGCCCGCGTGGCCTCCGCCTGGAGAAGTGTGTGCATCTGCGCACTGAGTTGGAGACACCGCTCGCGCAGCCACGCCGTCGTCTCCCGCTGCTCCGCTCGCATCGCCTGAAGTGTGACGTCCATCTCCGCACACCGCGCCTCGGCCTGCGCGGCCCGATGCTGCGTCTCCTGCAGCGCGTGCTCGAGGACCGCCACGCGCTGCGCCATCTCAGCTCTTGGTGCCGTTTCCCTCCGCGGGGACGCTTTGCGCGCGCCGTCCGGTCTCGCGGTCGGGGAGAGTGGCCGGGCACTGCGCGGCACCGTGCGCGGGGAGGGCGGGCGGTTCCGATTCCACGCCGGACGCGGCGCGGTGATGGGAGAGGCCCAATTGATGGGACGGCGAGGGGGCGGTGTGCCCAACGCTTGCGCAAAGTCCTCCGCGAGGGAAACGTGCGGGTCGGCGGGGTGTCGCGAGGAGCGGTAATAATCACGAAGGGATGCGCCGCTTTGGAAGTTCACCGCCGGCTCCAATGTAGGCACCCGAACAGAGGGCGGACACGGCGCAAGCATCTAATCCACCACACACAATAACGAACTCAATGTGTACAAAATTATATGTATATGTATATGTATATATATATATATATATATATATATATATATATGTGCACCTACACACAGACGTATACCGCAAAAGTGGACAGGCACATCAAACAAGAAAAGAGAAAAAAAAAAAGATGTGAAATGGAAACAAAAAAAAAAAAAGATGCATACATATTTTCCAATATGTGTCTGTCCATTACAAAAACTCCTGCAGCTTTCATCTATTCTACAGAGTAGCTAGAAAAAAAGCAGAGGAAATGAACGAAAATGACTCAACATACACACAGAAGAAAAAAAAAAAAAACCTTGAAGAGCGTTCATTATCTTTTTCATATCACTAATTTTCCTCTTAGGTAGGCAGAATGAAAAAAAAAAAATAACATTTTGATCGTCGACGATAAAGTAATAGTAATAGTAAATATATATATATATATATATATATATCATAACATATATATGTATATATAGTATAATTCGATAATATATATATATATATATATATATATATATATATCTAAATATGTTCCTCCGGCAAAAACGGTCCAAGCTCCATACTTCCTTGTTCAACTGCCAGTATATTCTTGATGCTCTCCTTTATTTTTTTTGTTCTTTTTTTTTTTTTTTTTGACGGGAGAGGGTCAGTTTTTCGTTTTCAGAATTATTATCTTGGTTGCGTTTTCATCAGTTTCTAAAGACGAGGTACAACGATAGCTGCTCTTCTCCTTTCTAGTCACTCCATTATAGAGGAAGGGGTTGACAAGAGGGAGTTGAGTCAATGATCACACACAACGAAAAAAAAAAGAGAGGAAAGATAAAAAAACGAAAAAAAAACAAAACATACATTATGAACTAATAAATAATATTAAAAGAGAAAAAAAACCGCGCCTAGAACTTTTTTTCTTTTTCTGTTCGTGTGTGTTTGGGTACACCGTTTGTTCATTCATTCCTCTTTGTTGTAAATTTTATTCTTTCTTATTGTGAAAAATGTCACTTCTCTCTTTATTTGTGATACACTCTATTTGCTTGTTTCTTTTCTTACACGAAATCCTCTTTTAGTTTCTCATGTTTGCTTGTAATGTGCGTGATTTTCGTTTTGTTGTTGTTTAAGTTCCCTTTTCAGTTCTTTTTCTTTCTAATTTTCGTTAAGTTGGGCTATTGGTTTTTCTTTTTTTCTTTTTTTTTTTGCTTGTTTGTTTTTCGCTGGTTTCGTTAAAATTCACATAGCAATTAAAAAATGTCTGTGTACTTTTGCTATGTGGGTTGATTTGATGTACTATCATGCAGCATCTTTGCGGCACAGTATTCAAATACCTATCACTACGCGTACTATTGCCCTCTTATGTATGAGAGGACGTTCGTTAATGCCTCGTACCACACATCCGCTTTTTGTCTCCGCTCCGTGCCAAGCTGCAGAACGCGTCTGGATGTCTCCAAGAGGAGAATGTAGTACGTCTGCGGGATGCCATTCTCGCCGGGCTGCTGCAACTCTCGGGCATTAATCTGTAATATCTTTTCCAGCTTGATGGTCCCCGCGAATTGGCTCTCACGCGTCTCCTTGTGCGCCCAGAGAAGCAGATAGCTCTGCGTGTCGATCCACACCCAGCGCGGGCTTACCGATGTCCCATTGCTGCTCCACTTGTAGAACCAATCCCCGCCGGCGAGGACGGCCACGCTGGTGCGGATGTCCATCGTCGTGGTGGCCCCCAGAAGTCCAAATCCCACCTCACGCAGCGGTGGCCGCGTTTGTTGGGGCTGTGGAAATGGCGCGGCGGGCGGTGCACCACCGGGTAAAGGCGGCTGGCTTTGGGGCGACGGCGCGGAGAGGCTCTCATCGCCCGTGTAAATCACAGACCGCGCCGCCGGCTGCTCCGACCCGTCGGGAAAGCCGCGAAAGGTTTCATCCGCTCTATTCGGTCGCAACCCGCCACTACGGCCAGGGCCGCGATCGCCATAGGAGTCCCCGGCGCCATCCTTGTCCCTACCGCGGCCGCTGTTGTGGCTGCTGCGGTTACGGTAACTCCCATCTCCATAGCCTCTCCGATCCCCGTAGTCTCCACGACCGCTGTTGTTGTAGCCCTCCCGATAAGCTCCGCGATTGCCGTAGTCGCCTCGACCATGACGCATTCCTTGCCAGCCGCCTTCTTCCCGGCCAGCATAGTTATCGAGACCACTATAACTGTTGCGGCCGCCATAGCTGCCGCGACCACTGTAATTCCCCCGGGCGGATGCAGTTTGTGCACCTCCCCAGCTGTGGCGTCGCTCCGGCTGTGCGTGCACGTAGGACGAGCGATACGGGGAGGTTGTCCGCCCATAATGCCGACCCGTCCCACGCCGCGAGGCGGAGCGGGAGAAAGGGTCCGGCGAGGAATACGACAGCAACGGGACGGTGCGCTGCGGCGAGCGGCGTCCCACGGCTACAATACCAGAAGCCCCGCCGCTCCTCGGACGGCCATCGCGCATATTGCTGCGCGTGGATGACTCCCATGTCGAGCGGCCATTGCGGTCCCCATTGGCTCCACGACCCCATCTGGAGTTGCTGGGGCTGTTGTTGTAGTCGTTATTGTAGTTTGTGTTGTGGTTGTTGTTGTTGTTGTTGTTGGTGTAACTGTTCCTGTCGTAGGACTGTTCCTCAAATCGCGGGAGACGACGCTCGGACGATGTGCTGTTCTCATTACCATTTGTATTTTCATTGCCGTTGCGGGATGCGGGGCGTATTGCACTTTGATAGGATTCGCTGCTCGGCTCCGCATCGGCAGCGATGACTGGCGCGAGCACCCCGTTTGGCGCCGCCGTCCTGTCCGCCCTGTCCGCCAGGCCATAACCGCCCGATTCAGGAATTGTGTCCGCCAATAAGGGCAAGGTCGAGGAATCAACCTTCTCCGGCGCGTCACGTCGCGTCTGTGTTGCGGTAGAAGAACCACGACGGGGGGCAACGTTCCCTAAAACGCCACGCCGGCGACGGTTTTCCAATATACGCTCCAAGTGGGCCTCATGAACGGAATCCATGTCTCACCACTTAAAGAGAGAGAAAAAGAGAGAGAGAAAGGAAACAAAAAAAAAAAAAAAAACATCAGCAAATAAGAAAAATTCACAAACAAACCTCATGATCCAAAACAACAAGAAATACTAAATAAAGAAGAAAAAAAAAAGATTTTATTTTTCTTTTGAAAAAAAAAAAAACGCGAAAGGGTCGTATGTTTTAAGAAAAAAGTAAATGCCAAAACAGAACAAAAAGAAATAGTCTCACACACCTTGTAAAAATGTTTCTTTTTTCTTTTTTTTTTTCCTTTCCTTCTTTCTTTCTTTCAAAGCTCCACTCGTCATCTCACGCTTCTCTCCCTCTTTCTCTCTTCTTCCTTATCTCTTTACTATTCTTCATCCTCTTTTCGATAGGCACTTATGAGTAGCTTTTCTCCCCAGACACAACTCGTTACTTCCTGTGCCCATAGGATGGCACGTCAGTGAGGCCGTGAAAGAGATCCACATCCTCGTCGGACTCCCGCATCGCCTCTTGTTCCCCTTTCGTTTCTCCTGTTGGTCGCGGTCGGAACGGCTTTACGGCGTCACCTCGCTGGATTCCTGTGTTTGTTCCTGGAATTGTCCAGTATGGCTCCAAATCCGGCGCCGCGCACGGTGCGCGTACCGCCTCCGGTACCTGAAAAGCCTCCACAAGATTGACGCACTGTGGTGCAACGACGGTGACGAGGTTATCGAGGTGGGCGTCCAGGACGACAGCTTTGGAGGCACTCATCATTTGTTGTTGCAGGAGATAATCGAGGCGGTCCTTCTGCCGCGCAATCGCGTAAACCCAACCAAGATCACGTAATACTTTACGCCCACGTGGATCCATGCACGCCTGCGTCTCATCCATCATCACCTCAACAAAGTACATCTCCATATAGGCTTCACCACAGTGTAAAACTTGTTGGTGGCGGAACATCACCCAATCATACCATTGATGCTCCGCCCCGCCGCGCCGTCGCTCAATCTCACGCGACTCCCGCAGTCGTTTCTTTGCACGATAGTGTTTATGGGAGAAGAAGATAAGGTGACGGCCAAGGTCAGCTATGCGAGGGGAGTAAAAAGGGTTACGAAGAAATCGATCAAGTGCGGCAAAAGGCTGTAATACATTCGTAAGCCACCAACCCCAATGTGAGGTACCAATATTCTTTGTGACGGACTTCAAGGCAACCTCACGAATTAATGCAGACTGATCCAGACCCTCCTGACGCAATTGTATCAAAAACGCTGCCGAACTACTACCAGTGCTCATCAACGAAGCGTGGAAACCCATAAAGAAATCAGCAAAACGGTGCAGGTCCATTAGACTCTCCTGGAGGAAGTGTAGTGTTCCAGCTAGTCGCATCTCATCTTCGTAAGTTGGTTGTTTCTCCTCTGTTGGTCGCGTGAAAAGATGCAGCACACGACGTGAGGCGGCGATACACACATACGATTTAGCGAGAATACTAACAAGTGGTGTCTGTACATGTTGTACTCCAAAAAACGGATAATTTCGCCGCCCATCGGGTCCTGTAATACTCTTCTCCGCAACATAACGTACTACATCCGTGAGAAATTTTTTCAAAGTGCCAACGTAGAGGGCAGCTGTGGCTAATCTCATCTGGAGTGTAAGTGCCTGCAACGATGTTTGTGTATTAGCATCACCCATCATGGTCAGCTTACCATCCACTATCCGCGAAGGGAGCAATAACGATGTAATGGGGATACGCACCTCATCAAAGTGCAGAACACCAACACCACTAGCACTTAGAGTAGAGTGTTCCCCACGTATGGGACTCACACTTACTCCCCTCACTAGCGTCCCACCTTCTCGTAGTCGCACAAGAAAAGCGTGAGGTCCTTCATTGTCCTTCTTGTTGAGAGTAAGTGTGGCTGATACAATAGCCCAATCCGCACACGCCGCCGATACTACCCCAAACTTACCTGTTCCACGCAACAAGAAACAGTTTTCATCCGTATCATAGCGCGCTTCAGTGTTGAGGGGGACCCCCTCAGCTATAAGTTCTCTATGTGCAATAGCTCCAATAATCCGACAGCTATCCACATCATCAAGGAGAGCTGTTTGGGCTTCTTTGGTTCCATGGGTTGCTATCATTCCAGCAAACGTAAAGTGATCTGCCGCAACAAGGGCTAGGGCACTATGACACATTGCCAATGTCTCAAAAAAGGAAAGAAAAAGTTGAGGTGTAGAATTTACTTGAGCAAAAGAGAGTAGTTGTTTTTTGACCAATGCACGCAACATTCTAATGGTACGATGCGGTGAACTCTCGTGCATCCATGTCTCTTCAGTACGACCGGTGAAATTAGTCGTTTTGGGTGGCAAAACCTCAAGGAGTGCGGCACGGACTTCTTGCTTATAGTCTATATCAATACCTTCACATATAAATCGAAACGTCGGTTCCTCAAAGGCATGCTCCATGCTGTAACTCTGCTTCGACGGATGCAAGTCCAGTCGGAGAGGCACTGTAGCGTGAAAGAACTGCCGCAACGCATTAGTGATCGCACACGAAAACGCCGTGTGTGACGCAACTGCACCAACCACACAAAGGGATCTGCGGGGTAAAGTAATACCACGAAGAACTCCACTACACACCATTTTAAACACGCCCTTAGGGTTAAATAAAAATAACAGGAACAAATTTAACGCAAACGAAGTCAAAAGAGAAAAAAGAAGGGAAAAAACAAAAAGTAATTAATAAAAACAAGTATACCTATATACATATTTATGGCATAATGCGAATTCATTAATTTTTATTTTTCATCTCGTCGTTTAAAGGCAACATAAAATGGCGCAACGACGAAGAGAAAAAAAAAAAAAGACAACAGGAAAACTTGTATCATTAGATCTCCGCGAGTATTAACAAATATCTCGTCTTGAGAGGAGACGAATGAGAAGCGCCAGATTCAAGTGAAAACACAAAAATAACGAAAATAATAATATCCTCACTGTATTTTTTTTCTTCTTTTCTCTCATTAAGTTTCCTCATATTCTTTCTTCATTTCCTCTTTTTTTTTTTTTTGGTAATTGTTGTCCTTTCTCTTTTCTCCCTTTTGCTCGTGTGTATGTGTGTGTTGTTTGCATTTTTTCTTGTTGGATTCAGTTTCCCTTTCGCGTTCCTTTTCCTCTTTTTTCATTGTTGCTGGTGGTGTTCTTGTCGTCGACTGCCTGATCGCCTCTTTGGTTTTACACTCAAGAGAATGTGTATTAATGTGGGGTAAATAATGATAATAATAATAATAACAATAACAATTCAAACCGCAAAAAGGGATTTACCCAGGCCAGACTTTTCCTACTTTATACCGTCTTCTCAACGCGTTAAAGGAGATTCTGTTTCATACCATTCGGAGTTAGCGTTCCACTCCTCTGAGGTCATGCGTGGATTTGGCACTGACAAGTCGGCTTTAGTTGCATTATGCGGACGACGTTGAATAAAAGGAAGCTGCTTGGGGGGTTGAATCTGCTTCAATGTAGTGCGACCACCAATGAGTAAAACAGAACTTGCGTCAATAGCAACCAATCCCGCGTTTTCACGGACACTGCGTACTCGAAGAAAAAGTGTATTGTTAAACAGCTGCTCCACACGACCTGTCTGACCAGAGAGGTTATGTGGAGTATTGGCCCCTGCTTGGATGTTTACCTCCACGCCTCGTGTGATGATGTTATTCAGTGGATCTGTTGTCTGGCGTGAACCACGGAGTGGTGACTTAATTTGCATTGGTGACACGTATTGTACCTCGTTGAGATACGTCAACACACAAACGTCAGAGCGGTTCAATCGCACAATACACCCAACAGATGAGGAGTTCGCTAGCATCACCAAATCAAAGAGACGCCATGAACCACATGTATGACCAAATGATCCAACAAGGCTACTCTGGTGGCAATCATTTGCCCGCACAGCCAACTCACGAGTTGAGGTTGCGCGATCGGAGAACAAGTAGACTATATCCCCGACTGCTTTAACGACGGTGCCACTCTCACCAGCATACTCCCCACTGTCAACGACCACATGGGAACCTTCTGCAAAGTGTTTTACACACGCTGTAAGCTCTACGCGGAGTTTTATCGGATCCTGTCGCCCGGGAATAGTGCATAATAAGGAAACTGCATTTGTATCTAGAAAAATATTTTCCACCGTTCCAACAGTCTCGCGTAGCTGACCTGACGCCACTCGTACAGCATCGCCGATGCGTAAATCTGTCCCTTGGGCACCGTCTTTATTGAAACGGGCAAAGGCTTCCCGTACACGGTCCCTGTCGTTATTAAAAAAGACAGCAAGTTCCTCCACCGTTGGTTTATCCATTTGTGGTCCGGCGATAGTCATACGTGCGGAAACCGTTTTTAGAAGATAGCCTTCCTTGTCAAAGGTAAGATCACCCCAGCGGTAGTGATCACCGCGGTCATAGACATAAACAGCAAGTCCAGGTACAAAGAAACGTTGTGGAAGACTGGTCTCCGGTTTGTTGTACGGTTTACCAATAAAATCCTCCCGTGGTACCACCTTTACAGTTACATGGCGACCACTTAGATCTAATTCCACAACTTGAGCAAGATCAAGGCGGTATTGACGCTGACGAAGTCGTACAAAAGTTCCCGGACGTAATTTCTCTGTGGATTGTCGCTGTTCCATCATTTGCATCAGCTCCGAAGGATTTACCAGTGTTATATTGTAGCGAAACAACCCGTCAAGTCCATTTAAGGCATTTTCCACAAAAACTTTTCGATGGGCTTCAATGTATATGTACTCCTTGACATGATCAAGGCAAAATACAGATATAATACCAAGATCCACTTTGCGATGTTCATAATTCCGACCAATACGGTAAGCATAACATTTATTTACAATACGAGCAACAAGCAGACGCGCCATTCGTGGACGACATTTGATAGCAAATACTTTTGGATCCGTCTCTTGAGGTAGTAAATGAGATGCATAGCGCAATGACGAGAGCCGTCCCTTGGCGAGCCCTGCTGAAAGAAACGCCTCTGTCTTATCACGCTCCTTAACCGCACGATGACGTTCCTCGATGGCACGCGCAAGTTCTTCGCTTGTCATGTTCTCCTCACCCTCACGGAAGATGTGTGTCTTGCGGGGTTCATATACAGGCATATCACCTCTATGGAAGTCCTCGTATTCGTCCTCTTCGTCACTGTCAGCAATGAAGTCATCGTCCTCCGAGCCGCCGCTCTCCGCCGCGTCAAGGACAAACCGGGATCGCTTTCTAGAGTTGTCATCCTCGTCATCGTCATCGTCGTCCTCGTCATCGTCATCACCTTCGTCAGCGAAAGAGTCTCTTCCGGGATTTCTTGTTTCCTTATGGCGGTGGGATTTCTTCTTCTTATGGCGTGAGCGCTTCTTTCGCCGCCCTGACTCCTCATCGCCGGCAACCGCCAGAGGAGCCGTTTCCGCAGCTGCCGTCACATCAAGCAGTTCATCCACACCAAGGAGATCTGCAAGCTCCTCCACATTGACTTCCTCTGTCATGCCCACTACACTCAAATCAAAAGAAAAGAAAAAAAAAGACAAATAAATAAAGAGGCAGAGTTTTTACATCTATCCTCACCGCTACAACTTCCTCCCCTCAGTTTTTTTTTTTTTTTTTTTTTTGGGAGGGGGGGGGTTAAAATTTTTCCCCTCATAAATTTTATTTTGCATTTCTTTCTTCGTTCTTCAGGTTCTCATTTAACTTGAATTTCATCTTGTCATGACTCCTCAAACATGTGTGAAGCAGTTCCATCCCTATACATCGCAACTCATTTCAGTCTGGCAAAAGGCAACAAAAAAAAAACAGATCCAAAAATGTTTTAAACTAGATGAACAGCACTCTTAAACAGTTACGTTAGATACAAAAAAAAAAAAGAACTTCACTACCCAATCTTTTAAACTCTTCGCTTTTTTTTTCGTTTTTTTTGTTGTTTTGTTTTGCTTTGCTTTGCGTGCCTGTGTGCGCATGCGGTTGAATTTTTTCTTTTTCTTTTTCCCGCATCTATGGAATAGATTCATAGAATAATTTCAGCCAGTAAACCAACACCATTATTCTGGTAAAACTTACCCATCCAACGCTTTTGTTGCGCATCTACATATGTACCAAGTCCGTGCATCTTGTTATTAACCCACTCTCCCTCATAAAAAGATCCATCTGGCCAAGTGTACGTCCCCGTTCCGTGAAACATGTTGTGATATAAATTTCCACGGTACGTGGCACCACTGGGAAATTCAATCACCGCCTCTCCGCACATAGATCCATCAGACCAGTTACCCTCATAAATTGCACCCCCTGCATCTTTGAAAACTCCCTTTCCGTGTTGAATAGGGATAGTGGGAACCACCTCGACGGGTACAGGATTACGTGGCGGAGGAACCGCATTCAAACTCACTCGATGATAACTTTCTTGGGAAATCTCACGTCGACTTATCCTACCCTCGTATATGCTACCGTCAGCATAGTGAAGAGTACTTTTCTCCTCCTCCTCACGAGTCTCATCTTTCTTCTTACGTGTCGTATCGTTGTCTTTTGGCATATTTCTACAATAGGTATCTCCCTTATTTCAATCTATTTACTTTTTTTTTCTATGTTCTTCGTGTAGAGAGGTTCTCTCTTTTGCCAAGAACTGTGTGTGTGTACGTGCATATATATATATATATATATATATATGTATACATGATTCGGTGTTTTGTTTTTATTGTTAATAATAACAGTAACAAAATTGAAGGAGATAATATTGGTTTCAAGGCAAAAAAAAAGACAATCAGCATCAAAGTAAAAAAAAAAAACACAATACAAAAACAAGAGAAGGAGAAAAACAAGTATAAATAAATAAATAAACGGATTTATATATATATATATATATATATATATATATATATATATATGTAGAGTGGTTTGCGTCCACTTTTCTGTTATCTCATACAGAGTGATGGAAAAAACAGTCTATAATTTAGCACCAAAATTTCATGTTTTTCTTTTTTTTTTCCTCTTTGTTAATGTTGTTTTTACTTATTTATACATTAACGTGCGAAATGCACTCTGCACATCATCACGTTTACCGGAAAGTGAAAAAAGAGGTGTGCGTGCTCAGACGAAGTCGCAAAAGAAAAATCAATAGTACAACTGTCAGAAAAAAATGTACTACAAAAAGTAATGAAAGAAACGGAATAAGAAATACCACAACAATACCAGGCCACAACGCCACATGAATAGCCATAGTGGTGGAGAATCTCCCGCGTCTCATAACAAGCGCTGTCGCCACAAGATCTGGGATCAGTACTAAAAAACAACTGGCCGCTATAAAAGCTGGACTCGTTTGCTTCGTAGTAAGACCCGCTATTGTCACGGCAATATCTGCAAATAAGACAGAAAACGGCAGTAAAAACACCGTTTGTTCAGGTTCAGGTAGCGTTGTTGCTACCACTAATTTAGGTTTTTCCAAATTCTTTGGTGCAAAGGGAGTAGAAAGTGTAGTGCCCGAATTAAGATCTAGCTCTAACGGTATGTCAGGTGATGACGACGATGATAATACCCTTCCCGCAGCGGGACCTTGAGAGGGTCCCGAAAACACCTTTACTTTACGAGTTGGACTCCGCGGCACTGTAACTCGCATACCCACATACCGAGGACCTAGAATACTCCCTGCATCTCGTCTAGTGTCGTACAAAATAATTGGCACTTCATCAGGGCAGAGATCCTCCCCATTCCCTTTTTCTGGGATATTGGAGCATTCTATTGGACGCCAATGATAAGTTCCTACTGCACGCCATTGTTCCTCACAGGACATTACTTTCTCTTCCTTTTTTTTTTTTTGCTTCCTGTTTTTCTTTCTCTGCTCTGTCCTTTACTACCTGTACTATCGTGTGTCAATATAAGTGTGATGGTCCCTCTTCATACAGCGATATGGAAGAGCGAAAAAAAAAAAAATGATACAAAAAAATGGTAAAGAGATTATAAGAAATGAAACGCTTACCAGAAAAAATTACTTTTTCAGTACACTGCAATATTTGTAGACCAGAGAAGTCAACAAGAAAAAAAAGTCAAATATATATATATATATCGTGCACCATTGCATAAAAGGGTATAAAGGACATCAGCATGCCGGAAAGGCGGGATAGTGAGAGCCATTTCTTTGTCCGCATACACAAACTCAAACTTGAACAGGAAAAAGGTCTTTCCCTTTTCAACAGCGTGCTCCAGGTTAAATATATATATATATATAGTTTTATTTTCTATTTGTTCTTTTGTTCCATAAACCAATACAGTACTGCAGGATAGTTTCCTCTTCTTCTCATGCAGACTCATCACAAGATGTGTTACCAAAATTCATTTCCACACTCTTTAAAAACAGACTTTTGAACTGAACAATAATAACAGTCATGTTATCTGTTCCAGCTCCAGTTGAAACCTGGGCAAGGCACATATCCATAAGACGTTCACATGCTAGAGAGATATCACTATGGTCTGCTAACTCACTTCGAACAGTATCTACAGCTTTCTGACTAGACATCATATCCCAAATACCATCGCATGCAATAATAACAAATTCATCCTGCGGAGTTATCTCGAGATGAGCAACATCCGGGACGGCTGTAACAATCTGCTCCTCAGGACGCAAATCACCGGTCTTGAATGGAAAATCCCCCAAAGCTCGAGTAAGAGACAAGACACCATTCACTCGACCGTTTTGAACGAATCCTCCTGCTTTTATAATACGATCCTTTTCTTTTTGTATACTTGGTTTGTGATCTTCACTTAGTGGTACAGCAGTTCCACCACGGCAAAGTACCGCTCGAGAATCTCCTACATTACCGCAGTAAAGATGATTCTGTACTATCATTATACAGTTTCCAGTGCATCCACTCAATTCATTGGGCATACTCTTATACATGGCCGCATCGCCCAAAATAAATCCATCCGATATAGCCTTACCGTACTTTTGCTGTCGAAAAGCCTCTGATGAAGTAATCCACTCCAAGATATGCGTAGCAGCTGTTTGAGACATTTTGCTCCCACAATGTCCATCAAAAACAGCGGCTATTGCGCCGTCCTCAGCAACCATGTCAGCAGGAAGACGCGGCAAGGAAAGGTGAATGGTATGAGCATCCTCCATAGTGCTTCGCCAACCCTGCATACTGCTAGCTCCAGCTCGAATCTTATCATCTTCCATAAGAATTGAATACTTATCCTTTACTGGAGTGTACAACAGAGTTTGCGTGTTCCCACGCAACGGAGCAAGTGCTCTCATTTTAAAGGTGAGTAAAGTTCTAACCTTTAAAACTATGAAAAATAAATAAGTATAACAATAATGATATTTTATTTATCGTGTCTTTTTCCTCTTAATTTATTCCTTTCGGTTGCTTACACAGTGCTACCTAATGAGAAGTAGAAGAAAAAAAAATGAAAACATAAGAGCATGTGGATGTTATTGCTTTTCTCTTATTTTAAGAAAAGAGTATTTATGATGTAGCAATGATAGGGAACATACTTAGCAAAAAAAAATATTTTAATCCTTTGTTATTTTTCTTATTGTTGTTGTTATGCTTTTCATTATGGCTGGTGACGAAAAAAAAGGGTCCATAAATCTGAAACAGAGCAACCATCACAAGTACAAATAATAAGCACGATACAATGACAGCTCATGCCTCTTTCATAGCATAATCTTAGTGAATTCTGGGGCCTCAGCGAACGAGCACTCATCTTCTCTTTTTGGAGTGTATACCCCTCTATTACTTCTTCCCACCTTTAGCAGCATTAAATTTGAAAAAAATTATATCACCATCTTGAACCTCATAGTTACGCCCCTCCTGGTGTTGCTTACCGGCTTCACGGCATGCAGCCTCACTTTCAAGCTTGTCGAAATCCTCCCAATGAATCACCTCAGCACAAATAAATCCTTTTTCCATATCTGTGTGAATTTTTCCCGCTGCCTGCGGTGCCTTTGTTGCACGTTGAATAGTCCAACACTTTACCTCATCTGAACCAGCAGTAAAGTAGTGAATCAAGTTTATAGCGTGGTAAGCGGTTGTAATAACTTTGTGTACCTGAGACTTGGTTTTGTTTTCAGTGCAAAACTTCTCCACATCCTCTTGGGACATACTGATAAGGTTAGACTCCATCTCTGCAGAAATAGGAATAAGAGGCTCACCAGTCTGCTTATCAATCCATTCCTTAAGCTTGGGCAACCACTTGTTACGCTGGCGGAGGAAATCTTTTTCAGACATATTAGCTAAGAAAATAGCTGGTTTTGCAGTCAAGAGTTGTAGAGTATTCAAAAAGTCAATCTCCTTGTTATTCCACTGGCTGCAGCGAACCTGCTCGCCCTTCTCAAGATTTTCTTTTATTTTATGAAGAACATCTAAGTCTCCTTTCTTGGTCTTATCAAGCCCTCGATTCACAATAGGTGTTAACTTGTCAATCATACCAACCACAGCTTGTAAATCCTTCATGACCAACTCGGAAAAAATAATTTCCAGATCGCGAATAGGATCAAGCTCTCCCTCCACGTGTGTGATTTCAAGTTCATCAAAGACTCGTACCATGTGGATAATTCCGTCGCATTCATTGATATGAGACAAAAAGGCATTACCAAGTCCCTCACCATTGCTAGCCCCACGCACTAAGCCCGCAATATCGCGAATGTGAACTTGCGCAGGAACAATTGAGGCAGGCTTATTCAATTCAACCAACTTTTCAAATCGTTCATCAGGAATGTTGATATCAGCGGTGTTAGGATCGATAGTACAAAAGGGACGATTTTCCGCCGGAACACCTTTCTTGGAAAGAACATTGAAAAAGGTTGATTTTCCAACATTAGGAAGACCAACAATACCCACCTTGAGATTGCTTCCTGGTCGCCCAAGAAGAACAGTACGAGACTCTGTCTTATCGTCCTTCTTCTTAGGAGGCATTTATTCCCTTTAAAACCAAAAAAAAATTACTTGCAGTTGTTCTTAAAAAGTCTCCTTACAAGAGAAGAAAAATAAAAAATAAAAAATATATAGTTGATGATTGCTTTGCAAAAAAAGAAAAGAAATCCTCAATATCATCCATAAAGTAAAAAAATTATATCTTTTGAAAGATTGTTTAAGTTTGTTTTTATAAGACAAAGCGTGCATTAGACATCTCCTCCAAGCCATCCTCATCGCTTCCCGCAGCAATCTCACCAGATACAACCACCCCACTAGACTCTGTAGGAAGCGTCTCTGCTACTCCTCCCTCCACCTCAACCTCCGAGGTCCCAGTAACATCGCACTGCCTAGAGGAATCATGTTCTGCGTGAAACTTACATGCGCAACGGTTAGCCTGAGCAAGAAGACGCAATTCTCTCAATTCTTTTTCTTTTCGGACTATCAGAACGGAGTTCTCCGCCAAAGCTTCCTTAAAAACGTAGTCATCATCATCATCATCATTATCGTCACAAAGTAAAGCATCTCCGTTATCCAATGGGGATGAATCCGTTTTCTCAATTTGCCTCTCTTTCAAATACTCACGAATTTCTTCATTACTCTGCTTCAATTTGTCCAAAAACTTTTGGCGCTCCTCTATTTCGTAAAGAAGAATTTCAAAGTCGTTTTTTTCTGGTTGAGAGCCAACTAACCTTTTTTGCACGGAAGACCCGTTGCCCCTAAGCATGTACACGCCGGGAAGAACCATGTCACCCCATCCAGAGTTGTTAGTCTCATTCATTGATTAAAAGATCTACTAAATGAGCTATACAATCAAACTAAAGGGGGAAAAAAAGAAGGTGATAGAACATGTAAATAATGAATGGAGAGGATCAAGCGAAAAATAAAACAAAAAATATATATATATCTTTATGTATTCATCTTCCCCAAAGATTTATTTTAAAAACGAACAAGAAAATATCAAAAACAAAAATAAGACAGAGATCTTGACTTCACTCCTCAGTCTGTAAAACCAATGACACATAGTTTATCGCTTTTATCACCAGTTCAACGGTTGCTTTAAAATCATATAGGTCATCCGACGTTTTAACCGCGTCCCGCGTATCCTGTATAGCTGAACAATGATAAATCGTTTGAGCAACTTCCTCAGCAGCACTCCGAATGCTAGCAAGTGAGCGATGAACAAGTCTAGATTTGCAATGTGAAGCGTGATGAAGCAAGATGGAGCAAGTTATATTAACAATTTTGTGCAGAAAGTCGCTCTTATCGGAATGAAGCTTATATCGACGAAGTATATATTCAGCTAGAAAAGTTTCACAAACGCAATGGCACTCTAAGACGCGTGTCTGCAATTTGGTGACAGCATCCCGAGCATACGTGAGCGCCGAATCACAATTTCTGGTAACACACTTGTGAACCGACGTATTTAGGATGGGAAACATAACAGTTGCCACATTTCCATCGCCGTAGAGCCAAACGTAGCAGTCATCGTTCGAGAGAACAATCTTAGTTAACGTACCTATATGAGAGCATGCGTGCCTTCGTGCGAGTTGCGGAACATTGGCCCAAGATATGAATTCATCCAAGCTATGGAACGGATTCGCCCCAGACAGAGTTGCAACTGCATCCATGTGCCATAAGGAAAGACGCTCAAGCGGTAAAATGCTTAGATCAAAAAGAGCCTCCTTGACTGCATTACTCATCCGCTTTTGAGAAGCAAGATACGAAACATTAAATTCTTTTAAAGAACCCACAAACCTTCCCAGAGTGTCGCCATCCAATTCTAAGGAACACGAAAAAAGGAGAAATGAGCCCTTTGCACAGTGAACGGTAAAAAGCAAAAACTGCTCAACTGAAGCTAGTAAAGGTAAACGAATAGCTCCTTCAATTATTTCAGGTCCCTCCGAGGGCAGAAAAGAAGAGTCAATGGAATGATAAACAGTTTTTCTGTGAGGATCATAAGGCAGAAAAAACAAATGCTTTTGACAAAATGCAGCTGTTATTAAATACTCAGATAGAACCATAGAACATGTAGAAGTCAAAAAATGATGCGCATTTAGGATGGATTTAACATATGTCGTTAACAGATCTCGCCCCAAGGGTACTGCCCATGAAAAAGTATGAGATATTCGAAGGAGGTCAGAAATCCATATCCTCATCTCTTCCAGTGATGATATTAGCATTTGCCGTTCCACAAATGAGCTGTGTAAATTTAAGTAATGTAGTGGGGAAAAAAGTCTATAAAACAGCCTAACAAGAAGTGTCTGATCATGAAATTCATAGTTTTGAATAGCCCCCTCGAGGAGAGTACACATGAAACCACGCTTTGTTAATATGGTATGTGTCCCTAATATTGCATGATCACTTAGTACACCTCTGCGCAGTCCATAGACACTAGTAATAAGACGCAACACATCACTCCAACTTCTGCTACCAGCTGTCGAATCATCCAAAAAAAAAGGCCAATTTCGGCAACACATCTTCTCACAGCAGTCCCTCAATAAGGGAAGAAGAGATTGGACGTCGGCCTCCTCACGGCTACACATATTGCTTCCATAAACTGTTTTAAAAAAAAAAAGAAGTAGAGACAGGAAGAAAACAAAACCATCTTAACGCCAGACAAATGCATCACTTCACCCTCCAAGAAAAAATCAAATGAGGAAACGAAAAAGAACAGATCAACAGGGGAGAAAAAAAAATTTCAGAACCGTCCAACGCTCTCTCTTCGCTTTTAACGCACCACGTTGCCCACCATACACACCACACAAACACCCAAATATATATATATATATGTATATATACGCAACCAATTAGCTCCTGTGAGCACCCTCCGCACACACGCGATAACGCGCGCTAGACGCACAATTATCAGAGACAAAAACAATCTCCCTGACAGCTTTGCAAGTGCATAAAAAACACGCCCGAACCGAATACCCTAGCGGCAAGGTTGAGGGACCCGAATTTGGCGACAGCGACAATAAAAAAATTTAAAAAAATCATAATAACGAAATTAATTTTTAATCATTCCGAAAAACAAAGATCTCTGAAATCACAGAATAGGTGTACATATTCTTTTGGCGGAGTAGCTCTAAAAAAAAAAAGCCCCTTATTTCATCAAAATCTTAACTGTTGTATTCCAAAAAGAAAAAATTGACTGTGTCTCTTGCTTCACAAAAATAAGGGAACTTGATCGCGGCCACGCGAACAAGGTATGCACAGAAGAGGTGCCTGGAATTTATTTTTTCGAGCCTGCGGCGCCGTACGCCAGAACATCACCATGATTTCACGTCAAAATATAAGTGATTACCATGAAGAGTGTCGTGTGGCCGTTATTCGCGTTGAAACGCGGGGATTTTGTGGCAATATTGTGTTCATGATGCGCTTGTAGTGAATACTCGTTTGCTGTGACATTAACCACAGCTGAGATGGATCTTTCTCACCGGAACTTCCTGGATGGCATGTTGAGCGTACAGTTTCATGTTGTGAACAGGCGAAAAGATCCAGACGCATGCAGAACATGTGAGGGGAAGTCGAAATGCAATTCCTTGCCCTGGCGTGCAGTTCGATGGATAAAGTGGAGGTTCCCGTAGTGGCAGTGGTGCAAACTCCAGCTCAGAGCCAGTGAAGCACCATCTGCACTTAGGGATTGTTTGCGATGTGTTGCGTCAGAGCAAACCGTCTAAAAAGGGGTAACATATCGTATCTGAACTCTCCGCAGGACCGTCGATTAAAACTTGAGATGACGGGATCTAACAGGAATGGAGTGCGTTTTTTACCCACAAAAACTTTTCTTAGGATGTTAGCGCAATTGCCTTCTTCTCACAGCACCCGCTAGTGTAACCTATTCACTGTGGCGAAGACGCCACCATACCATATAGGCACTCTGTCGTTGTAGAGAGCTCGACCCTTAGTCGCTTCCTTGACAGTCTCTTCACATTATGCGTAATGCCGCAGTGGGATAGTGAATAGATGAATTACACAGCGCAACCAACGCCATAAAAGATTAACAGTACTTTCATATGTGTTTTTCAGAGCGAACATGATATGCCAGCGACTCTACGCGCAACGATTCTAATGGTGAGACAAATTCCGTCGCTATGAACACAAGAAAAAGAGCCTCGTTAAAACGAAGCAAGAACAGGAGGAGTTTGTGAAAGCCGAACTCCATGAGGACGCGCCAAGAACTGTTGAAGCATATCATTAATACTTTTATTAGGTGATGAATCCCCGTGGGTACATCTTGACTCCGGCCAAGATCATGTAGGAATACAGCGGATTCCGATGCTCTCTTCTCAAGAAATATATGGCCCTCCATCAACAGTTCCAAACAGCTGACTCTGAGCGCTTGATCTACTTTCTCAGAAAAACATTTTTTGACTACATCTGGTAGATCCTTCTCGAACAGGTGAACGTGAGATTTCACCACGTGGAAGCGTGTCTTGCTCCAGAGTTTCGTAACGTACGTTTCCAGCGGCTCCAGAGGAGACCTAAAGATATCCCTATACGCTGTCACAATAACAAACTTCTGTCAAGATCGCATCGTCAGGAGAAGAAATAATGGAAGACGCTCATTGTTTTAGAAGCAGCGTTGGATGTTCTGAGGACATAAAACTCCTTTTATCTGTACAAGAGAGAACGATACACCACTAGCCTTGAAAATGCCAGCAATCTCAAAGTAATGCCAGGGTCCAGTACCTCTTATCAGGGGAAGCCAATAGTCAACAGGCGTGGTTAGAGCACGGCTAAAGGATTTTGGTGCCTGCAGACTGATCAGTGGTGGCGCTATGTTTGGGAGGCCAGGAACAAAGTACTACAATCTTAGAAATACTCTAAAGCTA
>JASANV010001369.1:0-32509 GCA_030849715.1 Trypanosoma mega | reverse complement strand
TTCAGCAAGCATTCCCGCTCCCATTCACCTCGCAAGCTCACAAAAAAACCCACGCCACCTACATCATCTCCACTCACCACAGATTGGAACGTGGAATTTTCGAGGACGGGACAACACCCCCAGCAAACTTCATTGCCACACTTAGAGTAGATATCCCGTGTTTTCAAGAAGACGCATATTGGACGTGGTCTGGTTCCCTACTACCTGCAACTGGAGTTTTGCTTAGAACCAAAAGAAAAAAAAAAAAGAAAAAAAATTAAACAACAGGAAGGAGACAAGAAAAACACATTTTCCTTCAATCAGATTGCGTCAAACAATGCAACTATACTTATCAGAGCAAGTATATATGTTTACCCTTTAATGAACTGTCTACACACGTGACTGTCTTTTCATTCGAGGAGATAACTTACGAAGCGACAGATCCAAGGTGCCGAAATTCTTCCGGCCCCGCCGCGAGGAGGGATTTAGGGGGTGGAATGGGAAAAAGAAAAACACTTATTAATACCCCCCAAAAAACCCTTCAGTGCGATACCTTTTACAAGTAACGCAAATAGTTAAGAAGTGAAAAAAAAAATAAATAAATTAGAAACTCACATTGTAAGTTATCAGAGATTGTCTGTAAAAAAAGAAAAAAATTAGCTTCATCACGTCACGCCCATTCTTTTCGTCATCTCCTAAAGAATCTCACAGTTATGTCCACTAGCAGTAATGCTTCTTCAATAAATGCGGAGCGGCTATTCTCTTTCACCCATGTTCAGACGACACCGTCAAGTATTCTGGGTCTAATCGACTTTTCTGATGCGCTTTGCATGGTTCCACATGATCATATATATTGGCAGCGCTGCGCAAGTATCAGACACCAACATACCTCTGCGAATTCATTCGAGAGTGGCTATGGAGCTGTCAAGGACGCACCCTTGTTCAAGGTCGTTTCTCTTCATGGCTACCCCTTTACCAGGAGGAGTCTCACAAGGTTCAGTATTTGGTCCACTTTTATTTACAACCTTCTTGGATGATTTCCTACACCAGATTCACTCAACGCACATCCCAAGGGTTACTCGGGAACCACTCACCATGGTCACCCCGGGATCAGAAAAATACAACAGCAGACATCATTGCACTTGCAGATAATGTCACCATCCGAGTCACGGCATCAAACATCGCACATTCTACGGCGGCCATGCAGCTTCTTTGTAATGCAGTAGCCGAGTGATCAAATACGTTTGGTCTCCCCAACTCAGACAAAACGTCCCTCATGGTTAGATGATCGTACCACCCAAGCGTAACGCAGGAAACCCTATTCCCACTTCACTCATATTGAACACAATGACTTTCCCTTGCACCACGAAGTCTCACCGTCTTCTGGTGAATTACAATGGACACACAACTTTCTTTTGACCAAGACGTTGAGGAATGGGTCGGAAAAGGCACAAGTGATTCTTCCCACTTTTGTACAGCTTTGTAAAACAAAACTACATTCTACAACAGCTTGCTCGTACGTTTAGGCCCTCGGTCAGATCCTGCTTTACGGTTCAGAGGTTTGTCAACTCAAGAAATCATCCTCCACGACGGCTCCCTTATCACGCATGTGGATACGCTCTCATTAAGAAAGGTCACAGGACTTCTATCTTCGACACAGAATATGGACACACTATGGGATCACCGCTTTCCCATGTTGGATGCTTGTATTAGGATTTGCGTGGAACAAATGTCGAGTCTACGGTCAGCGCTTCCGCAAGCACAATCTGATGTAATCTTTCAATTGCCAAGTCCTCTACACTGCATTCCTGGATTGCGTCTCTTCCAGATAATCCACTTCCAGCTTGCATTGATTGACTAGAATTCTACACTCCAACTACGTAACACCCTCCAAAAACATCAGAAGAGCGACTTCAACACAACATTGTAAGAAGAAAATACTGCTACACTAAACTTTCTGGCAATAACTCTACTATTGAAGGATGATCAGACGGCGCTGAGGGTGCCATCGTCTTGTACGATTCCCGTGTCCAAAAGATGGAGGCCCCTTCACCTATTGTAACACGTATCACTGCACCGTCATAAAAATACCTGCTCATACACTGCTGAAATTGACGCAGGGTGGTCATTACGAAAGGAAATCCTCTGTGCTCTACAGGAACGTACTAAAAAAAAAAAAAAAATAAACCCACTCCTCACCTCATTACCTCGATTCTCCTATGCACAGACAGTTTATTATGACTTCAACACTTGGAATGTGGTCCTGTCCTCTCTGACGAGTTTTGCTTTCCCCACGTGGAAACTTTCTCGCAGGTATTACACGCTATGCATGTAAGGTGATCCTCGTCCACGTGTATGCCCATGGCGCCGATCCTCGAAGGGGGATTAGGTAGACACAGAATCCAAGTAAGCAACTTGAGCAGCTTTGCCATCCCTTCCTCACTGGCACATAGACCATAGCCGAACCACAATTCAGACCATACTCACAGATGATAAAACAAACACACAGAAAAAAAATAATAAAATAACAGATCAGCACTTCAACAGAAATGACGTGCACAACGAGATGGCCAGCGAACGCTCCTCCCAATACACTGGTGATGGTTGGGTGCAACATCGTACCTACACCCACAAACGGATCAAACATGGACGTGCCTCTTTTGTCATACACAAGCTACCGTGGAGCACTTTGCGGTGGTCATGCATCTCTTCGAGTGCCCTGTTCACACACTTTCTCCTCATTTAGCCCCGGGTGATCTCTGGGGTTCTTACTTTCAGAAATTTCATGATTTATTCAATCATAGCTTATCTTTTGTGAGAACAAATTTACATCAAAAAAAAAAAAGCAAAAAAAATATATACATATTTCTACACACTCGTACGTTTGCTTGCTTCAAGCAAGAAAGTATTCTTCCCTTTTAGAGGACGGCGCTCGTCAAGACGTCCCCTATCATCACCTTAATTGTGCGTGTCTGTCCATGGAGCTAAGAACAAGAGACAGAGGATTGTTTTTTCGAGTATATCCTCAATCACAAGAATCATATACAATGTATAAATATGTGCACGTATCTTTGTTTTTGTATTCCTCCTTTTTTGCTCTGTCTTTCCCCACTCCCAGCAAAAACAAAAGACAAAACAAACAACAACAATACTAAGAATAGCTTCATTCAAACAAGTACCTCTTGCTTGGCGACCTTCTCCGCCTCGGCGCTATTGTACCTATTTAGTTGCACCACAACGGGCCGCTCCAGCACTTCCTTGTACATATCCGCACTGTGAAAGAGGTTGGACCAAAGTCCCCAACCAAGAAAAGACAACCTCGTAGGACACCCCGTGTGTAGGGGTAGTGGTGTGCCCACGTGACGGTACCCGAGAAAAGACGGTGGTAGTCTTGGCACCACATCCGCATACATAAAAGCACGAATGTGACGATAGTTACCAGGTGGTGTGAGTTCCTCCTCCTCCTCCTCCTCCTCCCGCCGTGAGGGGTGAAAGAGGCGATACCAAAATCCCTCCTTTGTGGCAAACACACGAGGTGAGGCGACGGTTAACACTGTCACGCGTCTTTCTGGTTTACTGTGTGCCAATGCGAGACCGGCGAGTTGCGCGAGGGCCCCTCCAAGACTGTGCCCGACAAGAATGACCTGATCAAACTCCGCCACAGCCTCCCGCACTCCAATGGACTGAAAGAGTTCCAAAAAACCCCTATGCGCACGCGCCGCAAGACCGAAACCCTCCGGAAGCGCCGTCGCCGTGTATTTGAGATTCGTCCACCAATTCCGCATACTATTCGTCCCGACAAAGGTGATGATGAGTTGTGGCCGTCGTCCTGGACTGCGACGGGTCATCATGAGACACCGCGTGGTGTGGTCAATATCCACCAACGGCAACACGCAAATCTCCGCCGCAATTGTGCACCGCTCCCGCACAGATACCTCCGGTCGAAAAGCGTCAATCGCCCGCGCCACCCGCCGCCGCTGCGCGAGGGTGACCTCGGCCGGACTCGTACACCGCTCCAACTCATAAGACAGGGCACACAGCTCCGACACCGCGCTGGCGACATTCGCCTGAGGTGGCAATGGGTGTTCCCGCACGAGGAGCTCAAACTCCTTCCGCGCCGCCTCGACGAGGTCAAACCAATTCTCCTCCAGCGCCACGGCGAGGACGATGCGGAGGACGACTTCCGCCGGAGAGGCGGCCCCACGCGCGGTGTCTCCGACGCGCAGCGATGGTGTCACAAGTGGACGCTCCTCGAAACTCCCCACCATCGCCCCAATAGCGTGAAGGAGGCGGAGGAGGTCCCCAACCAACGCATTCCGCTCCGTTAAAGGGATAGGCGCGGCGGTTGAGGGGTTGGGTGGGTCTATTCGCCCAAGACGTCGATAGCGACGGGCGCATTCGTGTGCAAAGTCGACTAACGCCGCCGCCGTGTCGAGGGTGGGTGTGATGTGGGAGACGGAGGAGGTGTCGAGGGCGGCGTTGGGGGGCGGTTCGGGGTACCACGCAAAGGATGCATAACCCAAATACGTCATCGCCGCCCCAAGTGGGAGGCCAAGTGAGAGGTGTAGGGTTTGACGAAGGCGAGGGTGGAGGGAGGTGCGGTACGCCTCAGCCAGAAGCGGAGCGTAGCCGTATGTGATGGAGAGAAGTGGAAAGAGAACATCACGTGGGAAGAGGCGCACCTGTTGGGCCACCGCGGTGGTACGGAAACGCACGCGGCGGAGGAAAATACACACGAAAGACTGAAACGACACTTGAAAGGGATGTCAAGTAATGCGTTTTTATAAATAAATAAATAAGTATATATATATATATATATATATATATATATCTATATGACTTTTTGTTTCGTTTTGGAATTCTCGTTTGAGTATTCTTCGGCTTGTGTATACTGCGATAGTGAAAAAGTAACTGTACGTATACGTTTGATGTCGCTATTCAAAAACAAACAAACAAAAAAAACAACAAGCAAAGTTCACGGCACACAATGAAGGAAACAACAACAACAAAAACACTGTCATACATCTCTATATATCTTAAAAAAAAAAAAGAACCCAAGTGCAAACACAGATTACAAATAATAATAATAAGTGTATGAAATAATGAAGGCGGTGAGAGGTCTTTTTTTGTTTTTTGCCTCTTTTTCCTCTTCCTTGAATTTCAAAAACAGTACTTTTGTTTCATACGAAGGAAAACACATACACAGGAACAACGACGAAAGGAACACAAAGATGCATCACACACTTCATCATCTTTTTTCTTTTGTTGACAACTCAGTAAACATCGCCAAATCACACACACACAAAATATATATATATCTTTGGAAAGTATGCGCTTCATTTCGTTTTCCATCCTCCCTCTTTTTCTTTTCTTTTCCTTTCCTTTCATTATTTCTTCTCGTCGTCTAGGGTGGTAGGAACCCAAAGCGATAGAGCGTAAAGGCGAGACTATGTGATCGATTAAAGCTCATCCCAATTTCCTCCCCCACCTGAATCTCCCGAAGCGCCTGCAACTCGACACAGCTCCCCACCCCCGACCTCGACTGCACCTCCACACTCACATTACTCGACGGCAAGTGTCCGGCCATATCCAGCAACGGCACCAATGTCGGCACGAGATGATACCCCACTTCCCGCGTCTCCCTTCCCACCACTGCTGCCCAAACCGCCCGCACTCGTCTCCGCCATCGTGTTTGCCCCTCCGCCCGCTCCAACGCGGAGAGGGCGGCGTAGTGCAGCTGTGACCCGACCTCCGCCGGGGCCCGTCCGCGATCGGGCAGGAGGTGCATCCGACTCAGCACCGTCCGCCACGCCCAATGGCACAGCGGGAGCGGCGGGGCATGGGCTCCCCAGCGCCGCACACAGCCCCGGAGAAGGGTGAGAAAGGCACGTTGGTGGTCATCCCACTCCACGAGTTGCGGCGGGTCGAGGAGATGCTTATGCAGACCAATTCCCACCGCGTCATCCACGGCGGGGGTGGGAAGCAGCTGAAGGTATGGACGAAACGTCATGTTTGATGTCGCACGCGGGGACACCAACTCGGGCATTCGGGCCGCAGCAAGGAGGAGGGCGAGGTGCATTTGCTCATACAAGACGGGATCCTTTATGCTGTGTGCTAACATGAGACGGCGGAGGTCATCGAGCGTGGGCGGGTGAAGACGCGCCACATCGGGTAACGACGCCAACGTGTGTGCGGTTAATGTGAGGGAATGCATCGGAATGGAGAGGACCGTCACCCCGGCAGGAAATGAACGACGCGCAAAGAGGCCACGACATTGGGTGGAATTGGGGCGCACCTCGACCCCATCAAACCGCGCGTTATGGGAGTGTAGGAAGTGGAGAAAGGCGTCAAGGCGGGCCGTGGCGTCGGGGTTTGGGGTAAATGGGGAAGGTACGGAGGCGCCGGTGGCGGCCACGGTCTGCTCCAGCCGCCTAAGAGAGGAACGAAACATCTACAATGGGGTCGGGGAATGAGAACAACTTGGAACGATTTCTCTTATTGGTGCGTTGTATTCCCACACACAGGAAACAAAAAAAAAAAGAAAAAGAAAAAGAAGAAAAAAAAAACAGGAGGGGGAGGGAAGTAAAAAAAAAAAAAAGAGTGAGAATTCGAATGTGTAGCGCTTAGCGTTTGGCTTTCCCTTTCCTCACCCTATTGTGTGTGTGTGTGTGTGTGTGTGTGTGTGTGTGTAATAGAACAGCCTAGAGAATAGAAACGATCAAAAAGAAAATAGTAGAAAAAGAAAATAATAAAAAGAGAAGATGTTTTCTTTGTTTTTTTTTTACTTTTTGAAATCTCTCATATTACAAAAATGAATGTTATGTATTTTTATTTCAGTAAAAATAAATAAATAAATAAAAACATGTTTCAAATGATTCAACACTTGATGTGGATTATGCTTATTGAGTAAGTGCATGCTTTGCAAGGTGCAGAACAATACATACATATGCATATATATATATATATATATATATAAAATTGTATACCATACATTTTTTTCAAATCTACCTCTTTTCCAGGAAGCTTTCTTGGTGGCAAGTGGGCCATTTTATGGACTCCAGAGAGATTATTGTAACAGTAAGGAAACATAAAAAAAACAAAAATAAAACCAAACCAAACAGAAAGGAGACGTTACAAATGTACCAAAACGAAAAAAAAAAAAAAAAGTGTGTGTGTGTGGGAGGGATGTATCAAAAAGAAATAACAATAAAAGTACAAGGAAATCTATTGCTGAGCTGGTGTTTTTTTTTTTTTTTTGACCAAAAAAAAGAGAGGAAATAATACATAAATATATAGACACGCAGACAAAATGATGGGAGGGAGAAAAAAATAAAAAAAAATAAATAATCAAAATTTAACAACTGAAAGATACCACGTTGAACTCTTTTTTTTTTTTTCTGCCTTGTTTTTTTCCTTGGTAAACATTACTTTTCCTGTTGTTCGTCTAATGTCGCCGCCATCACAGGCGTGCGTGGGCGTATGAGCGTATTCCCCTCCACCTGTTGCCCCGAGAAACGCATGAGCGAAAACACACAATCATTACGCCCCCCTATCACATCCGCAAATGTCACGATGTGACTCCTGGAAACAATTTCCCCCCCACAACAGACAAACCATCGCTCCAGCATCTCCTCCGGGGTTAGAAACCATTGACAGATGACACCCACCGGGGAATTCGCCTCCACTCGCACATTGCAATGACACCGATCGGTGTGGTGCGGATCCACAATGGTGATGCGCAGTGTACGGGGCAACACACACGATGGGGAGCCGAACGCGGAGGCATCCGATCCCCGTTGGGGCACTCCATGTCGACGGCGGTGCCACCCAATCGTTGGAATGGGCGGGGAACACCTTGGTGAGGTGCGTGAGAGAATGGAAACGGGGCGTGGGGTCACACGTGTTGCACCATCCGCCATCACCTCCAAGGAGGTTTCCATCTCTTCCGTGTCCCAATGGCATTCATTCGCGTTCTCCGTGTCCTGTTGTGTCATCTCGTGCCCAAAAGGTTCCACCGGGACACCACCAATGATGTGTAATCGGGCATCCTGAATTGTGAGCCCTGCCGTCTCCGTTGTGTCGACCCAATGGTTTGGTAATGTTTGCCCAAACGATTCCTCCTCACCGCCGCGCCTCGGTGGGGGTGGGAGAAGCGCAAAGGGGAGGGAACGCCACGGCTCGCGCCGACACCGTCCAAAAACCTCCGTGCCCTTCTCCCCCAATTCCACACCCCGTGCCTTTGTGTAGGGATGACTGGGGAAATCTCGCGGGGAAAGGTTTGGGCCCTCCATTCGACCAGACATTAGGGGGGAGAGGGTGTGGTCACTGTCCTGCCGCATTGGTTCCCCGCCGGTGTGGCGGAATGCCTCCTCGTTGAAGTCATACCCGCGCAAGTTAGACATTGGGGGGAGGGCAAGTAATGCGGTGGCGCGGCGTCGAAGTTGCTGCGTGGGGTCTAAACTCGACCCATGCGGACTCCCCTCCCCACTACTACACGGAGGAGTCTGTGAGGGGGTTTGGGGAAGATGACTTCCATCGTGGCCATGGCTTTTCTTGTGTGGGTTGTTCATGTGCCGCCTCTCCTGTTTTGTCGGGTGGTGATTGGGGTTTGTGCGGGACTCAATGGAATGGGTGGCCGCCATGCGGGATGCGTGGTTCGCGTCGCTGAGGGATTCGAATGGTGGGGGTGTGAAGTGGAATGGCAATGGGGAAGGCGGAGATACAAATGGGGATTCCATCGGTGCCTTTGGCTGCGGCTGTGCGTGGGGTCCTTCTCGTTGGGTGGGACGTCTGGGAAGGGATGGTTTGTGCGGTGGAAGGGTTTCCGTCATCATCGGCGGCATCAATGGGGTCTTCTCTTCTGATTCATCTTCCTCCTTGACCCTTTCCCTGTGTGGGGTGGGGACTTCTTCCAGTAATGGGAACTCTCTGGCGGAATCGTTAAGCGTTTCGTTTGCCTCTTTGCTCCGTAAAGGGGACTTGGGCTCCCACCACAAACTTTGCTCCGTCAAGTGAGGAGAAAAGATCTGCACCTCTTTTTCCTCTCTTCGCGTGATGTGGTGTTGCCGCGGCGGCTGTTGTGGTGGTCCTTGTCGTGGATAGTGATAGGGATGGTCTTCCTCATTGTCCCCTTGTATGGGTGAGATGGATTCCTCAAGAATCGTCCTGTTGCCTTGAGGCGCCACAGAGTTCATCCCACCACTTGCACGCCGTATCAAATCTGCTGGGGATGAGGCGGCGCCGAAACGGAATGAACGCTGTGAGGATACACAAAGTTCCTCAAAAGTCTGACCCTCATTCTCCACCGTGCGGTTATCCATGATGATGGGCTGAGACTTGTCCAGTCCAAACAATTCCCGCAGTGTACCAATGGGATAGTCCCGAGGGACACGTAGAGTGCGCGTTCGGGGTAGACCGCCACCCTCATCCCCATCGAGATGCACTGTGACGGAGATGCACTGTGTATCCTCCAATCCTTTTCTTCGCTTTTCTTCCTCTTCCTCTTCCGCTTCTTCCTTCTCTTCCTTTTCCGCCGCCTGTTTGGGGTGCGTGTGCTCATCTGCACGTGCGCTTACCCCACAAACACGGTACACACACTCCTTCGTATCGGACCATCTCATTCCCCGCCCATTTGTAGGTAACGGCCATGGTCCCACGGCGGTTGCAGCAGTGTGTGGGTATGTGAGGGCCATACTCGACACTTTATGTGCCCCAAGTAACGAACGAGGAGGAAATGCGGTTACACCCGACACGCCCTCCATGTGGGTGTGTGACCCCATCACGGGAGATGGCGAGCGATCCTCCCATTGAGTTTCATGGGAAACCCCATTAGTACTCCCCGGGGACACACTCTCCCGTGTGTGGGGTGAGGACGAAGTGATTCTTCGCCATTGACCTTTACCCAACACCTCATCCAGACGAAAGTGTAGGTGCAGAACGGCTCCTGTTGGGAGTTGCCCCACAAGCGTCTCCTCAGGGAGTGGTTGACTGCCGAGAAAGAGAACGGATTCGACCCCCGTGACATCCCCCCACTTGTTGAGGGAAGGGAGGGTGATATCCAATACGGCACGTCGAAGGGTTTGCATGGGTGTGGTTGGGTGTGCCGTCAGAACGCATGATTTGCCACACGCAATGATGGGTATGGGGGTTTGGGTGGGGGTTGGCGTACGCGATACATACTTTGAGGGGCGTCCGGTTAGACTGGACTTGACTTCCGACCATGACCACTTCATGGGGTAGTAATGAGGAATAATGAATTGCCAATGCACAGTAAAAACACAAACCTCTTTTTCCTCACGAATACCGCGCGCAGGGAAAAGAAAAGGTACGCCCTTTGAAATGTATTTCTATCACGTCTCGTACTTCGTGCGTGTGAAGAAGTCCGATGAAAAGATGGTAGTTATATATATATATATATATATATGTATATGGGTATGTGTATTTAATCTAGTTTTTGCTTTCTTTTATTATTATTATTTGGTATATAAATCTTTTTCTATCAAAAACAACAACACTAATCAATCAAAAAGAAAAAAAATACTTTGCTGATAAGAGTGGTAGTTGCTGTTATTGAGGTGCGTCTTTGTCTGTAACCGAGTCGCACTCTCAGTGAAGATCTAATGTATAAAATGTGCTTTGGAGGGATGACCTCTATTTGTGTGTTTCTTTCTAAATTTTTTTAAAAATTCTCCTTCGTCTTTTCCCTATGCATGTAAATGTACACACACACACAAAAAAAAAAAAAGCAACAGCAACAACAAAAAAGATAATTGATGGAGTAAATAACGAATACATCTGACAACATTAGGAACATGAAACACTTTCCCCTCTCCCTCCCCATTTCCTTCCCTTATTTTGTTTCCTCTCTCCCCATCTCATGGGCACAAGAGAGAAAAAAAGAAAAAGAAAAGAAAACAACAATCAGATTATTTATATAAATAAATGTCAATATATATATATATATATAATAAAGAGCAAAACAACAACAACAACAAAGCTGCCGCGTGAGTGAAATGATTCTCTGTATTCTCTCTTTTCTCTTTCTATGGAAGAAAACAAGTGGGGATAGAGAGCACGTAACCACACCACGCATACACACATCAAACCAACAAACACACCCTCACCCTCCTCACCCCCTCCACTTCCCAATGAAAAACAACAACAACAACCATCTTCCATACCTTTTCTGTTCGCTCCATTCTTTTCATTTCCCCTTCTTTCTTTCTTTCCTTCTTTTTCCTTTTCATCTCGTCCTCATCTGCATACACCACACCTGACAGGTTCGCCCATTTGGCAGTGGTCGAGCGGAGATGGCGGTCATTCCCAACTCCCGTGTACGCACTCGTGGTGTACTCCCTACTCCACACTCTTCAAACCCCAACCACACCCGTTCCCCATCCAAACCGGTGTTATACCGACGCATTAACTCCATAACCGCATCTGTCCCTTCCCCTTGTACACCCCAATCAACCAGAAGGATCGGTTGGGGTGCGGTGAGGAGTGCATGAAGCCAGGCACAAAGTTGCACCTCCTCCTTCTCCAACTCCCCCAAAGACGCCTTAGGAGGACACCAAACCTCCTCCTTACGACCCCCACAAGAGGAGGAGGGAATCGAAGAGGGAGACGAATGTGTCATGTTTGAAATTGCTGTTGTTGTTGTTGTTGTTATTGTTGTTGTCTCGGCATGGCTTATAGCGGTTCCCGCATTCCCCTCCCCACCCCGTAACCTTTCCCGCTGGACATGTACTACGAGGGGACCCATTGGAGTCAGGAGGAGCGCATGTACACAAATCTCTCGTGTTCGTCGTTCCCCGCAATGCATTACCTTTCCTTCCCCACACATGTCCCAACGCTTACCACCACACACGAGTGCGGCAATACCGTGTCCAAAGGCGTAATGTGCGGTAAAGCACGACATGTGTAGCGTCTCCGCCAACCGCGTGGCTCCCGATGCCATCACCACACATCCTCCAAGTAACACCAAAGTGGACCCCTCCCAATGGGTTTGAGTGATTTCCCGCTCAAGTGCATCTTGGATCTGCGTGAAACGACGCTGACTCGTCACATACGCCTCCGTTACGGTTGGTGTTCCCCAACCAAAGGTGTCACAATCCATCATTACCACCCGCCACCGTATGGACGCATGCGGTGTCTCTTGTGGGGTCCAAAGGTGACGCCAAAGCACGACGAGGAGAAATCCAACCCACGGCATCGCCTCCTCTCCGCGAACGATGAGGTATTGCCCATCCCGCGTGTGTTCGTGACCACCGAAGAGGGTGAGGAGTTGCTGCGCCCTTGGGTGGAGGTGACGGGTCGGCTCAAATGCATCCTGTGGGTTACCATGAAAGCGCCAAGAGGCTCGGAGGACACTGTAGGCGGCGTAGATGATATCCTCCACTCGCCCTTGATGCGGGAGAGAGGGGATTGACACGGGAGTCTCCTCTAATTCCTCTAATCGCGTCTCCGTGTTACATGAGGAGTTGGGTTGGAGAAAGCAACTCACCTCATGGGCGTAGGTGTCAAACCAGGAGGGCTCCACACGACGTCGTTTGGTCGATGTTTGGGGGAGAAATGAGTGACCGCTACAAAAGAGGGAGGAGGAGGTAATGATGGGGAGAATGGGGTCCTCCAAGGAACGAGGACGGCGAGCAACATGTGTGCGATGTGTCATTCTTTTCTTCTTCTTCTTCTCCTCCTTCTTCTTTGTGGTTGTTGAAACGTTTGCGGCGTCCCCCCCTTTTTTTTTGTTGTTGTTGAAGCGGAAAGGACTTCACTTCTCCAAAAAATAGGGACACGCACAAAATGAGGAAATATAGTCTAAGCAAAAAGAACAACAACAAAAAAAGAAAGAGTAAAAGAGGCTAAAAAATAATAATAGTTGATGTGTATAATTAAACGAAATTATTATACACTCATATGCTGATAGGGGTATATATGAAAAGCAGAAGAAACAACAAGAGCAAACCAGACGCACATATATATAAATATATATATATATATATATATATATATATATATATATGTAAATTTGCTTGATTACACAATAGTTCAGATTGAGATGATTTCTTTTTTTTGTTTCTTTGCCCAATCCGCACTTTCTTTTTCTTTTTGTGGAGGAGGGGGAAGGAGAAGGAGGAGAGGTGTTTGAGTTCGTATTCATACATCATTCAGTATTGGGAAGAAAATACAGGAATAGTAACCAGCACTGCCACCGAAAGAAAAGATTCAAAACGAAAAAAAAAAAAAGAGGAGAGTGAAAAAAGAAAGACAATTAACACCTTTTTTTTGTGTTTTTTTATATTACAAATTTCTTTTTCCGTTTGACCACGTTGGATTCCTATGAGAAAATTTAATTCCTACTCTCAACGTTTTTTTCTTTCTTTCTTTCTATGTGTTTTTTTTTTTCTTTCGCTCCCTCCTTTTTCTTTTTTTAAATGGATTTCCTCTTTGCCAATAAAAATAAAATAAAAATAAAGTGTTTGCGTGCTTCAAAAATTCCTTTTTCTTTTCTTTTTGTATCCCTTTACTTTATTTAATCTCTTGTCTACATCCGTTTTATCTCTAACCGGTTTCTCTCTTTCTTTGCTTTTTTGGGTGTGTTTATTCTTTGGCTTCCTCTTTCTCTTCAAGTATATATATATATATATATATATATATATATATATATATATATATATATATATATATATATATGAAGAAAAAAAAAAGAACAAGAACAACAACAAATAAACAAATAACAACCGCACCCACATCTAGTGTTGTTGTACTTGTTGAACATGGTAGTTTTCTATCTTTTCCAGAAACGTTTGTGCGTACTGTGGGGAGTAGTACTGCACGATTTCTGGCGGGTAGCAGTTATTAATGCTTTGAATATACTCCGCCAACTTCGACCCCGGCTCCGTCTGAATCCGCTGCACTGTCGCAAGCCCTCGGTTCGCCACAAACTCCCGTTTCGCCGCGATATCTGTGGGGAGCACCTTGGCGTACTGTCCACACACATACTTCAACACATTCTGCGGCGCATCCGGGTGGAGCAGGGGCTCCAACGCGGGTAACTGTACACAGCGTTGTATAATATTCTTCAACGCCCGCTTACTCTTTGTGCGGAGGTCATCCGAGCTGTTTGGGCTCAAGTACACATCCAACAATTTGGGAAGCACATTGCAATCGGCCACCGCCTTGGCGTGATCGGCGCTGTGTCGTCCAACCTGTCCAAGCGACCAGGCGGCGGCGGCCTTGATGTGATCCTCCGGTTCCCGTTCCAAGGCACTGGCGAGGGGTGTAATCCCATTCGACACAATCACCGCCAACGCCAACGTCTCCGAGAAGGCGGAGATGTAGCCAAGTGTCATGATCCCCGGCAGGCGTGCGCTGTCGCGGCTCTCACTGGTGTACTCCACCAAAGCCCCAACCCCACCCGCGTTGACGACGAGTTGCGCCAACTCGGGGGTGTGTTTGGCGATTTCCCGAATACATGTGGCGGCATTCTTACGCACCACCTCATCGCTATCCTTAAGGAGCGCAAAGATGCGGGGGAAGATTTCCCCCTCCACAACCAACTCGGCCAACTCCACACTGTGCTTGGCGATCTGCGCGAGGCATTGACACACCTGTCGCTTAAGCTTTCCATCATTGCTTGTGATGAGTGGGGCGAGGTGTGTGACGGCGTCTTGATCCACCACCGCCTGCGCCAACTCGGGGAGGTGTTTGGCGATGTCAGAGAGTGTGGAGGCGGCGGTGCGCTTTAGGGACAACTCCGGCTCCTGCACACACAACACCAATGGGGGAATGGCCCCTTTATCAACCACCTCCTGCGCGAGTTGGGCGTTGTGGCGCGCGACGTAGCCGAGAGCCCACGCCGCACTCTCCTTTACGGTCGGGTCGAACTCCTCGAGACACGCGACGAGCGCCTCAACGGCTTGACTGTCGACCACAGCCTGCGCCAATTGCGGGGAGTGACGCGCGACGCTGCGCAGCACAAAGGCGGCGGATTTCTTATAGAAACGACTCTGATCACCCAAGGAGTAGACGAGTTGGGCAAGGATGTCACCCGAGACGACGTTCTCCGCGAGTTCCTCGTTGTAGTTGGCGAGGCGGCCAAGGGCGAGCGCGGCGCTCTGCTGAATCGATGGCACGGAGTCGAGAAGAAGGGGGCGGAGGAGTTGCATCACCCCGGCCTGTTGCAGGGACTCAATGTGTTGGGGCTTGGAGGCGAGATCGGCTACCGTCTGCACAAACTTGACACGCGCCTTTTGGTACTCCTCGAATACCTGAATGATTTGACGATTGGGCATCTTGATGTGGGTTTGTTCGTATTGCGTGGGTGGAGTTCTCCGGGTTGAAATGGGGTAAAGGTAAATGAGACTGGGTATAGAGGTTTTGTGTGAGCGTTCCCTTGCTTTTCTCACTTTACCGTAGAAATAAAAACAAACAGATAAACCAACGTGAAGTTGAGGAAAATAATTCTCCACCAAGTGAGGAAAAGAAAAAAAAAAAAGAAGAAGAAGAAAAAAAGAGAGAGAGAGAGAGCGAGCGAGCGATTGCACAAACATATATAAAAATGTGCACAAATAAGTATATGAGAGTAATGCATCACCGAGATAAATCTATACACACAAGAAGGATAAAACAACAATCATATTACTAAAAAAAATATGTGTATATACATACAGAATATATATATATATATATATTCTTTCCATCCGATGAGACGAGTAAACACGATCATAATTAGAATCATCCTCTTCAACCGTATTGCCTATCGATGTTGATGCTGTTCCGCCTCACGCAGTCTATCCCGCAGCAGCAATAACTCCACCTCATACCGCAACGCCTCGGATTGCATCTTTCGCTGCACACACTCCACCAACCTCCGCACCTCCGCATTGGCCACCGCCTCCCCCCCAAGAATGGGTTCTGTCTTCACTTTCAACAACGCCGCATACGCCGCCTCCGCCTGTCGAGCACGGAGTTCCATCGAGGCCGCCGCACACACCCCGCGTTCCTTCTCCTCCTTCTCCTTCTCCTCGTCCTTCCTCCCATTTCTTCGCTTGGCAGTGGATTTGGTGCGTCGGGTTTGTGGGGTTGGGGTTTGTGCCGTGAACCGCGAGGGACGCTCGAGGCGGTGGTGAAGTCTGTCGCGCAACATGTGCACCTCCGACTCCCGTTGTCGCAACTCCGCACGTAACGCCTCCACCAATGCGGAGGAATGCCCATTCGTGTGACTATTCTCACTTGGACAATGCACCCCCTGTGACCACTCCGCCTGTTGTTTATTGTTGTTACTATTGTGATTGTCATTGTCGTGAAGTTGCGTCTCCAACTCCGCCACTCGGCGTAGGAGTTGTTTATTCTTCGCATGCAATCGTCGCATAATGCCATCGGCGACCTCCAATCGAGTTCGCAGGGCCGTCACATTCCCTTTCAAAGGGGGGGAAGTGGTTAAAGGGGATAATGGCATGGAAAAGGAAAGTGGGGTCCGACCGCTTTTGGGGGATGTGGGGGGATGGGTATGGGCCGCTTTGGATGGGATGGCCGTCGCCGCGTTTACTGTTGTTGTTGTTGTTTGGGGGGATGTTTTTGGGAGACCCTGTTGGAGGCGTTCCGCCGCCAGAGTGTCTTGAAGGGTGGCGAAGAGACGGAGTGCCTCATCGGCTTTGTGACTGACACTGCTGGGGGGCTGCTTGTTTATATCATGACTCGCGTGCGCCATTGATTTTCGTTTTCGTTTTTCCTTCTTGAGTGTATGAGGGAATGTTTCTATTCCAAGAAGAAATAGTAATAATAATAATAATAAACAAAAGAGAACAAACTAGGAGGCTAACAAAACCACTTTACACGCCTATCGTTGGAGTGAGAGAATAAAACAAATCAAAAAAAGAAAAGAAAAGAAGGAAAAAAAGAAAAATATATATATAACAAAGAAAACACATAATGGGACGTGAGAACCACAACAGTAAAACTATATGTAACATGTATGCGCGTAGCTTGTGTAAATGATCCCCCCCCCAAAAAGAAGAAGCAACCAACAACACACAAAACAATTTACAATAGAGAAAGGAGAATAGCATAAAAAGGCCAAAACAAACAAACAAAAAGTACAAAAATGTTTCTTCGATATTAACATCACACACATAGTATACAAAATAACAACAACAACAATAGGCACAATATACACGTATATATCTATATATATATACATATATATATATATGCATTTCTAGTTTTCTCCATGCTGTGCTTGTTCATGCCTCCCTTTCTCCTCGTTGCTGTCGTTGCCACTCCATTATTCCTCGTTCCCTCCCTCGCAGTTCCTCCTCGAGCGCGCAAAGCCGCTCCGCCTGCTCGAGCAATGTTGCCTCCCGTTCCATGAGCCATTGTCGATCCTCCCTCTGCACCATTGCCTCCTCCTGGAGGGTGGTTTGGGTGCGGCGCACCTCTTCCCAGGCGTGCGCCAATGCTTCCTGTTGGGTTGGCGCAGGTGTGGTGTGCATGGTGGTCGAGGCGGGGATGGCCTCGGCGGCGAGGCGTTTGGTGCGCTCCTGTTGCCATTGACGCGCCCGCGCGTTGGATTCGGCCTGACTATTAGCTAATTGCATGCGGAGAACACGTAATGTGCGGAAATGATACCCCTCACATGCCGTCATTTGCTCCAACTCGGGTGAATGGGAACGCATGAGCCTTTGCCTCCTCTGAAGTTCTTCTTCTTCTTCTTCCTTTTTTTCCTCTTCTTTTCCCTCTTTTTCTTCCTTTTCTCCCTCTTTTTGTGTGCGCTCCGTTTCGAGTTGATGCCACGGGGAGGTGTGGTCGAGGAGTTGCATATGAAGGGATTCATTCTCGCAGAGTAGTGCATCACGGCTGTTGTGGGTTTCCCCGAGGCGTTGACGCAATGTGTTCAACACGGATTGCATGTGTGTAAGACGGTCTCCACAGTTGTGCCGCATGGCCCGCTCCGCCTCCATCTCCTGCGCATGTTTCTCCTCCATTTGTCGCATTACCATTTCCAGAGATGCCCGCTGCTCGTGGTCATCCATGTTTGTCTGTTGCTGCGCGTCCATGGAGTGTGGGTGGGGTTTTACCTTTTCCTGTACAAATGACACGGCCTCATTTTCCTTATCCGACTCGAGCCGTTCAATGGCTTGTCGAAGGGCCTCAGCGAGGATGCGATTGCGCGCGTGGAGGGCGTTCACCTCATCAGTTAAACGTGTGACAGTCTCCCGAAGGGATGTCGTCTCCCGCCGAAAGAGGTTTGCCTTGGCACAGATAAAGGCACCCACAGAGGCTTTATCCATGACAACCCCATCCCTTATCTCCTCCCGGGGTGTGTTTGGTGAAGTAGGTTGGTGTCCATGTGTGGTGGAGGGGGTCTCTGTTAACGACGTGTGACAAAGCCACGTCCGCACCGTCCCATCTGTGGCGGCGGACCAAAAGCGAACTGTTTGTACCATTTCAATAGGCGCCACAAAGAGTGTGCAATGCCCTTTTCCCCATTCCTCCTCCAACATGTCCGGTGCATTCTCCTCCACCCCACGTCCACCTCCTCCGCCTCTCTTGATGTGTCCCTTTGCGTTCGCTTTGTTGTTGTTGTTGTTGTTGTTTTTGTTGTGGTTGGGGCGGGGATACCCAATAGGTAATTCACACACCATTGTTAAACGCCTCGCATCCCACAAGGCCACACTCCCACCGCGTGTGCACACCCACACATGACGCGGTTCCAAACCAACAGCACACGTGACGTAATGCACGGGCGATCGTGAAGGGGTGACACAGGAGACCACACGCAAAGGCCGTCCCCCACGCCACGCATCCCAAACACACAGTGCACCATTGGCCGTGCCTGCCCAAAGTGTGGCCGCCCCATTCCCATCCCCACGTGGAGCCAAGGTGAGGGAAAGCACGGCGGAATCCGACCCGAGGTACGTCACATGTGTTCGCCAACCCAAACCCTTTCCATCATGCTGCGTGGAATTTTCTTCTGGGGTGGAAGGGGAGGTTTTGTAGAGGAGTGTGACATCCCATGGGCCGAGGGGGGGAGAGGGGTTTGTCTCCCATGTCTGTTGCAGCCCACCGGGGAGACAAACCGCGCCGGGGAGGAGGTTGGACGTTCCCACCGTCAGACAACACCCGGGGGGGTGACACAAAGTCCATGTGCCTTTGCAACAAAGCTGTAATGCCCCTCGCGTCCCATCTGCGACCCACCAAAGCGCTAATAACCCATTCACATCCAACGAAAGCACCTCCCCTCCCTCTCCCCTTTCTTCTTCTTCTTCCTCTTCCTCTTGTTGGGTGAGGCGTTCCAATGCAACAATGCGGGAGACATGCAAAATCCCATCCGCCATCTCTTCCCATCCTTTTCCGTCACCACCCAAAGGGGTGCGTGCCAAAGTCAGAACGCCATTACTACGCCCAGCGAGAAACGTCCGCCCTTTACATGGACCCCAACAAAGACACGTCACCTCCCCACCCCCGCGTAGTTGGCGTTGGTGGTGAATCGTCCCGTTTCGTTGTTCCCGGAGTCGAATCCAACCGCCCGTCTCCGCGGTAAGAACGGGATTGGAGGAATCGGTCCATGGAGGTGTGGGGAGGGCGGCGCGGAGAGTGTTTGGGGTGACAAACACACCCGCCCCTGTAACGGGTGTAAATGTCTCGGTTGGGGTGGTTGCACTTGTGTAGGAGATGAGATCTAATGGGGGTTGTATGGAGTGGGCCTGGTACGGGGAAGGGGAGGGGTAAAAAGGGTAAATGGAAGAATGGGAAGTGTTGTTGTTTTCATTGTTGTGTGGACTTCTCATCTCGGGATTTGGGGAACGCACGAGAAAGGATGAGGCCTCACTTCGCTGACGTAACGGAACACGAAGGTGCGACATGTCTAATAAATAATTTTATATTGAAATAGGTTTAAATATAAATACAAATGTCACTTCTTTGCTTTTGGATTCACATTCAAAAGGGCCAACACACGATACCTCTGTTCCTTCAAGAATAAATATCTAAAATACTCTAATGAGAAAGTAAAGTAGTAATAATAATAACAATAGTAATATCAACACACACCAACAACAGGAAGGCACTAATGAGGATACTAAACTATAAAAGGAAAACACACAGAAAAAAAAAAGGATAACAAAAAATGAAAGTACGTCCCCTTACCCACCACTTACAGTGAAAAGAAAAAAAAAGAAAAGAAAAAACGGGAAGAAAAATATAAATATAAAATGAAAAACAAACGATCATTTACAAACCTGTGCTCATAACACCAACAAGTAATCATTCACAGAAAAAAGAAAAAAAAACATATTTTCTTTCTCAATTACGCTTGCAAGCATTTAGAGGAAAAGTCAATTATGAAAGTATGAAAAAATGCTCAAAACAACTAAGAAAAAAAAAAAAAGAGAGAAGAGAGAGAAATTCGGATGTAAAACTTCAGACAACATCAAAAACAAACGAAAAACAATGATGTAAAAAGGAACATTCAAAAGAAAAAATACTCCAAAGTACTTTTTTTTTTTTTAAGTAAAAAAAAAAAATCCTTTTACCATTTCATTATTCTCATCTTCTCTCTTTTTTACTTTTTTTTTTCGTTGTTTTTGCACCTTTAATGCATCTTTCGGCATCTAAAAATCAAAGAAGAAAGAAATGCGTCGTTGGAGGGATGTTTCCTTCGTATAAATGAATATATATATATATATATATAAACAAATATAATCAAAGAAAACTTCACAAACATAAACCAAAACAAAAAACGAAAAAAAAAACAGTAAAACAAACAAACATATATATATATATACATACATTTGAAGCGTTTGTGTAATTCTTTCTTTTCTCCTCTTCCTTTATTTTCCTTTTTGATTTGTGTGTTTAGCGTTTATTTTTTATTTCTCGCATTTTCACAAATCCACTCCTCTATTGAATTACCAAAAACCTTTTGGCGCCTCGGCAGTGAATTCTTTTTTTTCTTTTCTTTTCTAAAAAAACGAAAAAAAGACACACAAACAAACAAACAAACAAACGGAAAAAAAAATCATTAGATAAGAGTGGGGAGTGTTTTGTTTTTCATTTAAAAACAATTTCTTCTTTTTTTGTCTTTCCCTTAATATATATATAAATATATATATATATGGTCTAATATCCAATGGATTTTCAGAAACAGTACAAACAGAGTGTACACAAACATTTCCTCTTTTTTTAAAAAAAATTTTTCGTTAAACTTTTCTTTAAAAACATATTTGACTTTTTCTTTGTTTTTTGTTAGAATAGTAAAATCACTATTCTCGCGATTATCTTCTCCGCAAAGGAAACGAACAAACAAACAAACAAACAAAATAGCTAAAGAGCCTCAGAAGGGATTTGGACGAACAAATCATTTTTTTTTTTCGTTTTTCTTCTTTTTGTTTGTTTGTAATCGTATAGAAAACACAAAAAGGAAAAAAAAATCAATTGACTCAAACCCTTTCGCTCACATACAGTTGTTTTTATATGTGTTTCTATTTGCGAAGGGATGTCCATGTTATAAAAAAATATTTATATATATATATATAAATATAAATCTTAAATTCTTTTTTTAGTTGTTTGTTTGTTTTTTCGTTTTTTCTCATCTAGTGAAACGTATGTATATATTCTTATAGATAAATTAACAACAACAACATAAAAAAAAAAAACTAGTGCATCTATTTTTTGGTTTTTTTTTTTTTGTTTCTCCATTTTTGACGTGTTTCCTTCTTTAATTTTTTTTTGCCTTTTCTCTTCCTACCTACAGCTGTAACTTTTTTATTTCTTTCCCTTTTCTTTTCACACTTTTTCATGAAAGGGAACAGCAATAGCAGTAACAGTCGTAGAATGAGAGAGTGAAACATAACCATCATTGCAAAGATCAACAATAATAACCACTTGGTAACTGAGAATGATCCCTATTTGTACATTACACCGCCCAACCATTTCCTTCTTTTTTATCACATATATAAAAATGTAAATATATATATATATATATATAAATGTAAAATAAAAATGGTAAAATGTGTGCGTGTGGATTGGAGGGATGCAAAGGGTAGGCAGAAGTGTATGAAAACGTACACAAAAACAAAAATAACAACATCAACAGGACCAATATTACTATTCTTATTCTTGCAGTCTTCTTCTTCTTCTTTTTCTTCTTCACCTACGCACGACGTTTTGTTCCCTTTTGATAACCACCCCCAACGGAACCATGACGTTGTTGTTGTTGCTGCTGCTGCTGCTGTTGTTGTTGTTGCAGTTGTTGTTGTTGTCCCATTTGACGTCCATTGTACTGTGACGGTATAGGATGATTATTGTACGGCATTGTTGTTGTTTGGTTTGTTGTTGTTTGGTTTGTGTTGGTGGCGGGTCGCTTGGCGCGCATCTTTGCCTCAATCTTTGCCGCATACGGACTACTCGGAAGAGCGGGTCGAAGTCGATCAAAGAGGCGTTTCAACTCACTTGGGTGGTTTGTGTGCTCTATGATGGACTGAATCACAAAGTTCCCAAAGTTATCCTGCACCATTTGCAGAAGTGCGGCGGGGTTGAAGATTAACTCATCCATTAACATACGCCGCACCGCCGGCACATCACTGCATGTCTTCACAATCTTCTCAATCACATTACTCGCGTATTTGTTGCAACTCATGTTTAGCAATTCCCCTGTAAAGGCGGTGACGGTGTACTGCGCCGCCACCGTTTTCCCACTCTGCTCCATCGCACACTGCACCACGTAATTCCCAAACGGGTCAAGTGCGATGTGTGGAAACATGGGAAGAAGCGGCGCCATCAGTTGTGCCTTTTGCGCCTCACTGCACTGTTCATACACCCGCATGAGGGAGATACAACCTTGCTGCGTCGCCGACAGGTACGGGGCATTGGCGGCGAGGACATCCACAATGGGTTGAAGTTGAATAAGCGGTCGCTCAAACAGTGCCTGAAGAATACGTCGAGTGTACTGTGAAACGGTACACAAATTCAACACCAACGTCTCCGTAAAGGCGGAGACGAGGAGAGCGGTTTGTGCGGCACTTATGTAATCCATCAGTGCACGTAAGACGTGACAGCCGTGTGGGTCGAGGGCAACTGTTTCCACATCGGCGGAGATTTCACGTAACATGGTGTCAATCACGGCGGCATCTTGTGAACGCATGGCGGCCTGTAACATGGTGCGTCCCGCCGGGCTACACGCCAACACACAAACACGTCCCACACACTTACGCTCAAACTCCTCCGCGGCATCCATTGGAATCAAACCACTTGTCGTTATAGTTGGGGGCTGTGTGGGCTGTGTGGGCTGTTGCTGTGGATGATGATGATAAGGATGGGCGGGTGTCATTCCGCCACGTTGGGTTGTTTGTGTCACAAATGCGGAGGATGGAGTGTACCCGTCATGCATGTAATACGACGCATGAGTGGCGTAGTAGGTGCGATAGTGTGTACATGTGGCACAAGGACAGTGGGATTCATTCATGTCGGCATGGTCTAACACATGGGGTGCCTCCTCCTCCTCCCCCAACGCGGGATGGGAGGAGGAGGAGGGAATGTTTGTGTGCGATGTCATATTTGGGTTTTGGGTCGATCGCAACATGTGTGGTTTGTGAGGGCGTGGGGGAGTGATGTATGTGGCCATGGCTTTACGAGGGGCGGCGTTGAGGTCTACTTCACGTAACTCCATCGTCCCAGTTCGTTTTCCTTCGTTGGGTGAAAGAGAAAGAGAGAGTGTGTGTGTATGTGTGAGATTGTGTTTGTATGAAGTGGGAAAGCGAATGTAATCTAAAAAGGGAAAAATATTATATATATATATATATATATATATATATATATATATAAAGAAAGCCTCTAGGAAAAAAAAAAGATAAATGATGAAAATATAAGTGCGTGAAGCGACGTTTTCTAACTCTTTTTGCTCTATTCGCTGTAGTTACTGTGGATCTAAATCTTAAGACTTTTTACCCGTCCAAGAAAAGAAGGAAATAAAATAATAGAAAATAATCAAACAAAAAACAACAACAACGCGTAAAAAAGAAAAAAAAAACTTTTTTTTTTGTTTAAAATCACACTCTTCTCATTTGGAACTTCGCAATTAGCATATATATATATATATATATATATATATATATTAGGTTTAGTGAAGTTCTGTTTAACTTCCAAATTTTTTTGTTTTCTTTCTTCTTTCCTGTTTACTCGTTCGATTACAACATTACTCCCTTTCCCACCACTTCCTCCTCTTCCTACACTGCATTCACTTCCACTTCCACTTCCACCCAAACAAAGAAGCCAACATATTTTCACCATCTTCCCCTCCCCCCTTTTTTCTAATGATCCCATCCCTCTCTTTTCCGGAGCACCTCCTCACACTCCGCGAGGATATCCTGTCCAACAAACACCGCATCCCGCACCAACGCCGCGAGATCGCCTTCCCCGATCCCACCAATCCCCTCATGTTCTCCTTCCCCTCTCCACGCATTCCCACGTCGAGATGGGCTCTGCTGCACCCGCAGGCCCCCAATCTGTCCATGGGCGTTCACCGCCACATACACCGCCTGTGGCAGCGCGGACTCCTCCAACGCACTCGGGTCCATCACGTAGTGCCGTGACGGCGCCACGCGGACGGCGACGAGGATGGGAAGTGTGGTCCAATCCAACACGGTGTCAAATGTTCCGCTTGGGTCCACCTCCACCAACACCGCCCCGCCTGGAGTGGGGCGGAGGTGAATGGAGGGGAGTTTTACCATTTTTAGGGCCACATGCACAGCGAGGGCGGCGACGGTGGCGACGTTTCCACCTGAGAGGTGTTGAATGTAAACATCCGCGTCGATGTAAAAGGCGTGACCGGCGCCAATGTAAAGTTGTGCTGCCGGAAACCCAACCCTGTACCCACCCATTCCCTCTCCACCTTTTCCTGTTTCGGTCGTTTCGTCTGCCTCGTTTTCCTCCGTGTCGGGTTTGGCCTCGGCGAGTCCAATAGTCTCCTCCAACGCCGCACACGTCGGGCCAAAAGTCAGACGCAACAAATCCGACACCTCCCGAAGCATCTTTGGATGCGTGAGGAAAGGAGCGGCATCGACGCAAAGGTGTAAGACACCTTTTTGGGTTGAAACCGACCCCACACGTGGGTTTATGTGGGCCACAACAACGGTACCATCCCAATCCACACGTACGCCATTTCCACGCGCCGCCGGATCGCCGTCGCTTTGGGGGGAGTGCATCGCTTGAAGAGTGAAGGGACGGCGTTGGGAAAGCGCACGTCCGTCATGGCGAACGTCATGCAGAATGCCATCCTGCACCGCACGCACCTCGGCTTCACTAATGGCGGAAACGGTATGCATGGTATGCCGTGCCACTAGATTTACTTACTATTATTATTTGTATGAAACAAACCAGAAAGAAACACCAAAAAAGGAAAAGAAATATGCGAAGAGGGAATACGTAAATGGTTGGATGGGAAAAAAATGAAAGAAAGAAAAAAACACACACCATTTGCATATGTGCAAATGTATCATAGCGTAAAAAGTAAATGAAAGTAAGAGTGAAAGAAAAGCAAACAACAACAACAACACGAAGGAACAGATTAAACAAAAAAAAAAAAGAACAACAACAAAGTGAGCAACAAAAAGAAAAAAAAAAGAACACCAAAAGAAAGAGACATGAGATTTCCTATTCGATGTGAAATCTATTTTTTTTTAAATTGTTTTATTCTTTCTTTTGCCTTTCTTTTCATGCTCCTTTTAGAGTGTTTTTATTTTTATGAATCATTTGTTCATTTCTCTTTTTCGTTTCCTTCCCTTTTACACACAATTCATTTTTTCTTTTTTGTTGTTGTGTGTGTATGTGTGCTCTTTTAAATATTTTTCTCCTTCTTTTCTTCAACCTTTTCATATACGTCCTCACATTTCCCTTTTTCTCTTTCTCAAATATATATATATATATATATATATATATATATATATATATCCTTTTCTTCTAATTTTTCCTTTTCAATTTTGTCCCTCTTATTTTCGACCATTCTTATCGAGTGTGTTGAGGCGTTCCCCAATACCATACGCAATGGACTGTGTGTTGGAGCGAATCCGCACCACTCCACTTATCTTTCCCTGGGAGTCCCGCTCTATCGACACGTTCGCCAACGCGTCCTCGCCGAAAACGGTGCGCGCGTAGAGACTACAGGAGACGTAATCGTAATCATCATCCCCTTCTACCGGGGAGAGGCCTTGCAGTTCCTCCTCATCCACCTCCGGGTATGGCTCGAGGAGTTGCATATTCGTTTCCCGCATCACCTGCTCCACGTACGCGCGCAGGTCGGTCTTGTCCGTCTTCACGGCGACAGTGTTTTCCCAATCAAAGGTACCCCACTTTTCACGGAACTCCGTGGTGAGGCAGGAGGCGGGCTTGATGTAATCCATGATATCCACATGAATGTTGTCCAGCACCACACAGCAACGCTCCCCATTGGCCGCATCGTACAACACATTGCCGTAAATGACACCGGTTTCGGTAGAGCTGACTTTGAGGGCGGTGCGTAGTTTGAGTGTTCCATGCGGCGGAACGCTGTGGACTTGAGGCCGCTCGCACAGTTTCATTCCGCCAAGGGAGGCGAGTTCAATTGTTAAATCCTGCAATCGCTGCGCGGTGCGGTTGACGAGGTACCAATCCACCGAGACATCAAACTGATGCACCGTCACGGTTGCCTCACAGTACACGGGATCACTGAAACCGGAGAGAGGGGTCGTCTTTTCCAAACGCTGTAGATATTCCTCCGTCTTATCCAGCGCCGCGTTGGCCACGGCGGAGCCGAGCTCATCGGTCGCCTCCAACTCCAACACCGCCTCCTTTCCTTGTGTGAGTTGGGTAAAGAGGATGGGGGTGTCAATGCCCCCCAACGCGGCGGACTCACCAAATGCGGTTCGCTCCGCTGTAGGGCTCGTGGCCCCGACCGCGGCGCCGGCCACTGTGCTGCTTTCCACCGCATTCAGCGCGGTGAGGGCGTCCGCCACGAAACGTGAAAGGAACGGAGACTGTGGCTGTGCCACCGCCATTGTGGCGAGACGCATATGCTCATGAGAGTCCTCATCGATCGGGTAGGCGGCGCCGGTGGCGGTGCCGTAGGCGATAATCTCATTTAACACGGTGAGAGCCTCCTCCTGGGCTCGACTCTTCGCCGACGCGTCGGTTTCATTGGGGAAGCGGGAAACGAGTTGCACAATGAGTTTCACCAAGGTGCTCGCGAGGGAGGCGGCGACAAAGTACTCCCCACGTGTAATCAGTGTGCGAAGTCCACTAGAGGATTCCGAACCCCCTTCCGCATTACCACCCGAACCGGACGCACCACTTCCCCCAACGGTATTGGCAGGAGCGGTGGTGTACGCTGTCACATAGGTCCCATCTTCCCGAACCGTCGTGATGGCCTGTAACACCGGAGCCCCACCAGTCCCTCCGCCATTTGCGCCGCCATTTCCATCCTCTCCGGCGGCTGTGGTCGTACCGGGGGTGGGTAAAATGGGTGGTGTGAGAGGAAATGGTTTGAGGGCGTTGTGCAACAAGGCGAGCACGGCCAAGGCTTCCTCCGCGGACGCAATGTGAGCGCCAAAGAGCCACAACACGGTCCGCATCACATTTGCAGATGTTATGAGTGGGAACACATCCATGAGTTGACGAATGGTTCCGGCACGGAGGGCTGGTTGCACTTGCAGAATTTCTCGAATAAACGAGATCACCTCATATCCTCCACTAGACGCATCACAGGCGTAGTCCATCATCATGGGAAGCACAGTGGAGGCCATCTGTGGCTGACGCACCACCGCGGTGCGAATTGCGCGAATGAGGAGCTGCTTGTACTCTTGCATGGAGGCCTGATCCACTAGGTCACCCTCGCTCTGCGAACGCACCAATTCCTTTTTCATGGTTTGTAAGAAAACCTCAATGGTTTTACTTGAGACGAGCTCCACCGCAAGAGCCACGATGCGGCGGCGTATCTCCATCGTGCCGTTTGCCAATGCACTAATCACATCAAGAAGGGAATCCTGCAACACCTCTCCAAACTTGCTCCGCATTCCGTCTAACTGGTCCACCACAATGAGGCGTACACTGTTGTCGGAGTGCGTTTTGAGTAAATCAATGAAGGTAAGTGCTGCCTGACGTATGGCTGTCCGTGAAGAAGAAAGGCTCAGGAGAGTGGAGGCGCACTGATAACGAACCGAAGGATTCTTGGATTGCATAATGTTAAAAAGTATAGCCACATACTTGGCCTTATCATACGGATTGGCACGAATCATTTGCCGGGCAAAGTCCACCAGAGACATCTGAAAAGCTGCTCCAGCGTCTGCCATGTCGGAGGACTCGCGAAAATGCGTAAGGTGTCGTACCGCTCGATCAGGGGAGCACTCCACAAGCATGTCAAAGGCATTGCGCCGCGCCGAGACATCATTTTCTTCACCAATAAACTTTTCCACTAATTCCGGCGCATCAGGCAAAAGGTCCGGGAATCGACGGAAAATTGCATGCACCGCCAACACAGCACTGCGCCGCACATATGTCACGCGGTGCGTCAAGTTCTGTACCACAGAGGTGATAAGAGGCTCAATGAGTTCCTTTTCCTTCACTTTACAAAGAAAACGCAGTGTCAGACCACGAACATACTCATTGGGGTGTAGTAAATCTTCACGAAGAAAGGAACAGATGAGAATCATCTCACTCAGCAACTTTCCATCCTTGTCTGTCTTCTCCACAACCTCCCAGAAATAGAGCACAAGTTTCTTTATGAGATGGTCGTCAAGGGGCGTAATGTACTTAATGACAGTCATAATCATGTGATTTTGTGTCTCACCGTTGACATGAAGACGAATCATTGTTTCAAGCGCTTTTGCTCGCGCAATAACGTCACCTTTTTCAAGTGCTTCCTTCAATTCCTTCGTGTTCACACTGCTACCATCAAAACCTACAAGTAGCGTGCATGCTACCTCTTGATTTGATACAACGTCCATCTTAAACAACAACAAAAAAGAAAAAAACTATCAAGCTTAACAAACAAACCGACAATAAAAAAGTGCACCCTAAACCCGTATATTTTTTTTCTAAATGACTCGTAGCGCGAGCGCACCTTTTACCTCAAATTCCAACAAAGAAAAAAGAAAAAAAAAAGAAAGAAAGAAAAAGAAAAAACACACGGAAATTCATGAAGGTTACAACTACCCTCTTCTCCCCGCCCACCCCGCAGAAAAAGAAAAGAAAAAAAATACACCTCTCTGTCTACATATATAAATATACAACTAAATCCAAATGGAAATATTAAGAAAAAAGAAAAAAAAACGCAGAAAATGGTAGCAGGCTAATAAGACAAAATGCCTTCGTTTACACACCGTGCACACCATACAACTGCACAGCAACAAAAAAGTAAAAAATTAAAAACAAATAAAAAACAGAAAAAAAAGTTCAATTCGGAAAAAAAAAAAACCGAAAAAAAAAAAAAAGAACGTGCCAAAAACAAATCAAGGCACTACTTTAGAAACATCACACCTGTCTAGTACTCCTCCACGTCCTCCTCGCCTTCCATGTCCGCGGACTCGGCGCCGACCTCCTCGTAGTCCTTCTCGAGCGCGGCGAGGTCCTCACGAGCCTCGGAGAACTCGCCCTCCTCCATACCCTCACCGACGTACCAGTGGACGAAGGCACGCTTGCTGTACATGAGATCAAACTTGTGGTCGATGCGCGCGAACACCTCGGCGATGGCCGTCGAGTTGGCGATCATGCACACGGCGCGCTGCACCTTGGCGAGGTCGCCACCCGGCACCACCGTGGGTGGCTGGTAGTTGATGCCGCACTTGAAGCCAGTTGGCGACCAGTCGACGAACTGGATCGTGCGCTTCGTCTTGATCGTGGCGACCGCGGCGTTCACGTCCTTCGGCACCACGTCACCGCGGTACATGAGGCAGCACGCCATGTACTTGCCGTGGCGCGGGTCGCACTTGGTCATCATCGATGAGGGCTCGAACACCGCGTTCGAGATCTCAGACACGGAGAGCTGCTCGTGGTACGCCTTCTCGGCCGAGATGACCGGCGCGTAGCTGGTGAGCACAAAGTGGATACGCGGGTACGGCACCAAGTTCGTCTGGAACTCCGTCAGGTCCACGTTGAGCGCGCCGTCGAAGCGGAGCGACGCCGTCAGCGAGGAGACCACCTGGCCGATGAGGCGGTTCAGGTTGGTGTACGTGGGGCGCTCAATGTCGAGGTTGCGGCGCGTCAGGTCATAAATCGCCTCGTTGTCCAGCATCGCCGCGACATCGGTGTGCTCGAGCAGCGAGTGCGTCGAGAGCACCGAGTTGTACGGCTCCACCACCGCCGTCGACACCTGCGGCGACGGGTAGACGGTGTAGCCCAGCTTGGACTTCTTGCCGTAGTCCACGGAGAGGCGCTCGAGCAGCAGCGCGCCGAGGCCAGAGCCCGTGCCACCGCCCACAGCGTGGTACACGAGGAAGCCCTGCAGACCCGTGCAGTTGTCGGCGAGCTTGCGGATGCGGTCGAGGCAGAGGTCGACGATCTCCTTGCCGATCGTGTAGTGGCCACGGGCGTAGTTGTTCGCCGCGTCCTCCTTGCCGGAGATCAGCTGCTCCGGGTGGAACAGCTGGCGGTACGTGCCCGTGCGAATCTCGTCCACAACCGTCGGCTCCAGGTCGAGGAAGACCGCGCGCGGCACGTGCTTGCCGGCGCCCGTCTCGGAGAAGAAGGTGTTGAACGCGTCGTCCTCGACGCCGATCGTCTTGTCCGAGGGCATCGCGCCGTCCGGTTGGATGCCGTGCTCCAGGCAGAACAGCTCCCAGCACGCGTTACCGACCTGGCAACCGGCCTGACCAATGTGGATGCAGATCGCCTCACGCATTGTTGTTTTACTCTTTGCTGTTTGGGTGTTTGGTTGAAAAAAAAAAAAGACTTGTAGTTCTTGAAGTAAGTTGAGGGCTCGAAAGCCTAGCTAAGATCCTGACCAGCACGCGTGGGCAGCAAAAGAGAAAAAACAAAAAAAGAGAGAGAGAGGAACGGAAAAAAGGAAGCAGACAAACATTCAGGAAAGCGCACGGCGCACACATAGAGTCGACAGCAGCAACAGGGGGAGCGCGATCAGCACACCCACAAAGACGACGACGTCCAAACAGGCGAAAAAAACAAAAAAAAAGAAAGGAAGAGGTTTTTTTTTTTTTTTTGACCCATGCGACTTTCTCTCGCGCCGCGCTTGCACTTCTCTCACGCTCTGACAGCGACGAAGACGACGGCACCGCGAGAGGAAACCAGCAAGTGACACCGCCGCCACGCCGCCACCGACGGGCGTGTATGTACATCACATCTCTTTCGCCGCGTTGCGCGGGGCAGAAAAGGAAAAAAAGGGAAACCCGAGTGAGAGGGAGGAGGGGGACGAAGGAGAGGGGCGGATAGGAGAGAAAAACAGATGACTAGACAGCCAAAAACAGAAGGAAAGAACAAAGAAAGCAGAGAGAAACTTGAAAGAGCCCCTCCACCTTTTCCACCCTCCCCTTCTCTCCCTTCCGTTCCCACCCACTCCATCTCCTCACCTCTCCCCGTTTTTCCCTCCGATCGGTCACTCACGCGCAGCCGGGGCGGGGTGCCCCCCGAAGAGAGAAGCGGGGAAAAAAAAGAAAAAAAAAGAAAGAGAAATCCCCACCCCCCTCACAAAAAAGAGAAAAAGAATGAGAGAAGCAGAGAAGCCAAAAGAAAAAAGGGGTTTCTTCGCGGTGGGGCCAAGGGAGCACACGCGCACGACCCGAGACGCCACCCGTTCTCTACAGCTGGCCGCCCGCTCAGTACTGCTCGCCCTCCTCGTCGAACTCGCCCTCCTCCTCGACGGTGGCGTCCTGGTACTGCTGGTACTCGGACACGAGATCGTTCATGTTGGACTCGGCCTCGGTGAACTCCATCTCGTCCATGCCCTCGCCCGTGTACCAGTGCAAGAAGGCCTTGCGGCGGAACATCGCGGTGAACTGCTCGCCGACGCGGCGGAACATCTCCTGGATGCATGTGTTGTTGCCGATGAAGGTGACCGCCATCTTGAGGCCCTTGGGCGGGATGTCGCAGATGGAGGACTTGATGTTGTTGGGGATCCACTCGATGAAGTAGGACGAGTTCTTGTTCTGCACGTTGAGCATCTGCTCGTCGATCTCCTTGGTGGACATGCGGCCGCGGAAGAGGGCGGAGGCCGTCAGGTAGCGGCCGTGGCGCGGGTCGGCGGCCTGCATCATGTTCTTGGCGTCGAACATCTGCTGCGTCAGCTCGGGCACCGAGAGGCCGCGGTACTGCTGCGAGCCGCGGCTCGTCAGTGGGGCGAAGCCCATCATGAAGAAGTGCAGACGCGGGAACGGCACCAGGTTGACCGCCAGTTTGCGGAGGTCGGAGTTCAGCTGACCGGGGAAGCGGAGGCAGCACGTCACGCCGGACATCACCGCGGAGACAAGGTGGTTCAGGTCACCGAACGTCGGCGTCGTCAGCTTCAGCGTGCGGAAGCAAATATCGTACAGAGCCTCGTTATCGATGCACA